>OY776662.1:29052122-29315211 GCA_963675795.1 Crossocerus cetratus | reverse complement strand
CGTAACTCATAAAACCGTTTCAGCAGGATGTTACACGGCCAAGCTATGCCCAAGTAGCACAACACTGTCGCGACCTACCTTGTACAAAACACAAGACACATGAAAGAGATGGAAATGCGTAAATGGAGATGTGAGTAAGAACAACTAAATTAATTCTGCTGCTTGTGTGGTACGATGTAGAGATATGAAAATTAGATTAGACGCAGTCACTCAAAGATTTAGTGAAACAAGAAATTTTACAGATACAGCAATTACTTTCAATATTTAGCCATTACCCTTCATCTGGATTGAATGGATTGCATAACATGGGTTTCATCCCACAGTGGGTGTGGTGGTCATGAAGAAAACTTTTTACATTGTACAGTGATTACGCCTACAATGAATGTGGTATTAATTAACAACACAGCATATAAAAATATTTGAAGAGACATTAAATCGCCACATATTTAAAAAATACGTTTGCTGGCAGGATAATACATTGTGTAGAAGAGTATTGTTATTGCTTTGGTTCTGTGATTTCGGAGGTACATATTTGTTAGCTTGTAAAAATGTTAAACTAAGATATTAATCTTTTAATTCCTGTCTCCTCTCCCTTTTCATAGCACAGGGCCGTAACTGGGAAATGTTTATCTTTGTGCCAAACTTTGCTATGCGCATACAGCTTAATGAATGTTCACGGTGCAACAAAAGTTGATCAGAAGCAGAATGTTCCTTTTAAAAATGATTGCGAAAGTATGCAATTCCAAAGTACAATTGATGAGAATATTGAAAAAGATTAACAAGAAATGATTTCAATGATTTTCCTATATTTTCTTTAAATTTATATCCTTGGATAAGTTTAACATAGTTTCCAGAATATTGATGACAATTTTTAATACGATCATACGACAATGAAAAACTCTAATCTTCGATTAACATATTTTATTGTAATTAAAGTGACGGTTCTTCAAAATCAAAGTAAAGCAAGGGCTTCAATCATGATTACATACATAGAGTATAACTCAAATGTAACGTCAACCGGTAACGGGTAATTAGCGGAGTGTATTCTAAACGTTAGTGATTACAAATTATAACACATTGGGAAAATGTTATGTTATTAAGTCACTGAAAAAATGAAATGGTCGAGAGAGACTGATTCTGTTCCCCACAGATGCTGACATGCTGATAGTAAATATCAAAAAGAAACTGTGAAGAAAAAAGCGTTAGCGTATCACACTCTGTAATTGTATTTAAAGAAACCTATGTCTACTGGTGTGTTATATTTTCTACATAAGGATCTTTTTATGCTCTGCTGTGTTTATTTTGGCAGTAATGTGTGTTACTACTGACATTTTCTATCATCCTTTGCTTCAGAAGTTCTTTGAAAAGCTGTAATTATTAAAACAATATTATCTTTATTGTAATAACATTTTTATTGTCAGTACAGATAACGAAGTTACCTTATTCAATGATTTGGTGATTAGTGATAAGTGACAGTAGCCGATAAGGAACACAGAATAATGCGAAAATTTTATTAGGGTAGTTTAAACATCTGAAAATATAACATTCCACAACGCCTCTAATCATTCTAGTCTTTTACTAGAAGCTTTAAAATGTTTATTGCTGTAAAGCTAGAAATTATCGACGATATATTGTTATTGATATTCTGGAAAATATTTCCGATTCTGTATTAGTTTTGTGTTTATCAGAAATGCAAAAAACAATATTGTAATGACGTTTAAGCACCTATTTACGGCACTGACTTTTCATTTTAATATTACCGTTACATGAATTAACAAACAAGTTAGGATTATGCTTTGGCAAATAATGTAAGAGTCGTCAGAAACATGGTCTTTGAGCACACATTTAAGTGCCTCAAGTGTTGTGTACATTACAGGAGCTTGGCTTTAGATGTTACAACTATATGTACCTATACGTTATAGTAAAGAACGCATATGATATATTTGTTACTGATATGCGTGCAAAAATCGACGTAATGGATATTGAAAGGAAAACCAATCTCCTGAACTATAAAAATAGTACCAACCTATGTAATTACAATTTACACTTACAACGCTGCCTTTTAATTTTTTATATTTCAAATGGTTAGCTACAATGTTGGTGTATGCAGAAACGTTTATTATCATCTACAAGAGGAGTCAAATCATTAGTGTTTCAGTTTACGTTGAAATCCTGTAAACAGTTCACTTTAGCTTCACCCTGGTTGCTAAGTTTATGTTGGATACTAGAACTATATTTTTAAAATTGGGTAGAATACGATAGATCACAGATTGAAATAAGCATATTATACAGTCGACTCAACGATAACTTTTCATTGGTAAATTCAAGAACGCAACATAGCGTGTCAAACTCGTTTTATTTAGTCTTATTTAATAATAATTTATAGTTTACGTTAGATTGGTTTTTATTTTGGGCATAAAATTTTCGTATAAGTTTGTTTGCGTTGCGTGCGGCTAAATAACAAAGATTTGCATTAGACCTTTAGAAACGTAATGCATGAAATTGGTACCGATCGTAAACGAAATTGATACTTTAGCGAATTCGTAGTTAATAATAGGTTTTGTTAATGCGCTGCGTTACTCCCACTTTACAAGTTCGTAAAAGCAATAAAACGCAACATCACACATGGGTATAAAGAGCACGCTTATTCATTTTGGGTACTTCGCCCTCTTATTTCGCAGCGGCTTGAATAAATCACACTATTCAGTTCTCATTATTATATATATGTTCAATCTGGTTTTTAAATACGTCAAACACCCAATTTTTTTAAATACAAGAAAAGCTGACGAGTTTTTGCAAATACTTTAATTTTAATTACATAAGGTATGTGGTGTACTATTAAAGCATGAAAACTCTCATTATGGCTCGACCTTTATAAGTTTTTTTTGCTCAATCATTTTTAGTTCTTAATGGTACTACGAATTAAGAGGGATTGGTCGTAATAAATATTACAATCAAAGGTAACCACGTGCTTGACATCGATTCGTTCTTTTAGTTTATTTCAAGTGTATGTACGTTCGCGAGTTTACCAGTAAAAAGATTTATAGACATATGGAAAATATATAAAAAAAATTGGAATAAGCATTAATTAATATTCCTCGATAATGGAGTTTTAGAAAACTTAATGTTAAAGTAATTTGTCTCTTACTTTGTGCGTTACTTTACAAGTTGTGTATAGCTAATTATGTGTATGCTTTGAATATTTGTTTTAATTATCGCTAAAAGTTATATGTAAAAAGTTTGAAAGTCGATTCCTCTCTACACATTATCTTTAACGAGTGTATGGAATTTAATGTAATGAGTCGCTGCTACACTGGTGGTACATCATATAATTATGATATGTATGATACAAAGTGCGTCACTGATGACACGCCAGTATCTGTACCTTGGATCATACTATGTAATAATTTGTTCCATTTTTTCAATTGCGAAACTATTTCTTTATACCATCATAAGAATGAGAGCATCATTTCCTTTTTCCGAAACGCGAAAGATGTAAAAATGATAATGGCAATGTAACGAAGTAGTTCGGATGTATAACGAATACGTGGACAAATAGCTTCGGCGGTCCAGGGTAAGAATGAATATACTGGCATGAAATTGTGATTGGAATGTGTGAAAAAGGCATATTATAACTCTGTTTCTCTCTCTCTCTCTCTCTCTCTCTCTCTTTCTGAATGCTCCTGTCACAGTATCGTGGCTGATAAACTTACGTTAACTCATTCATCGGAATCAACTGTGATTAGATTAAAATTTGACAGAAACACAATATATAATGTAATCCGTTTCATAGGCTGCAGGCCTAGAAAGTCTGATTTTTAAATTACTACGAGAACTTATGTATTATAATATGATCTATGACGTTTGTTTATTACTATGTAAAGTGACAGATTTCAAAATTAAACATTAATTACTGTTATCGATTTCAGTTTTATTTTTACAAACGTGAACGACTTTTAGGCCATTTGCAATTAGGTGTAATACGTAAATCTTCATGTTGCGAAAGGAAAGCAAAAAATGGAGTTTCAGAATGTCTCGAGCAATCGGGCTTCGGGACAGTTTTATTCTGGGCATAAAAACTGCCGATATTTCAAACACATAATGAGACTGACCGTTTTCATAATACATTGAGAATTAATTGAATTCATCAGACTTGAGCTGTTCTTGGTGCAAATTACATAGTTCACTATAGAGAACGTCTTATATGTTAAAAAAATGTCCTTGGTTATCAAGTGTCACTCACAATTAACTATTGTCTCCACATTGTGTATAATACGGAAGATCAGCCCTATTATCGTCCCTATATTTATAACCCCTAGAGTCACAACGAACTTTCGATATTTGATAAACATTCGATTTATTTGATTTATCTAACATCAAATATAGGAAGATCAGGTGAAAGACTATTTTATGAGACCCACGCCCAGCAGGAGAGTATATGATTTTTCATATATATCAGTAGCAAGCTAGAGTAAACAGTAACAATATAAGAAGACAATGAGAAATGCTCCTACTCCTAAGTGCTCTTGCCCATTATTTGTCGCCTCTTTTGTTGCACCGCGCGTGTATGTGACCATTAGATATATAATAGCCGCATACTTTTACTACTGGTGGTGTCCTTCCTATTACAGGGTGTAAAGGTGGACACAAATTGATTTATATTTTTATTAGCAACAGGGTTACGACGCATATTGTTACAGTTTTAAGATTTATTGATTAATACTTTTACAGACAAATTTGTGCTTGAGTGCGACTTTCGAAAAAAGCTAACTACATAATACCGGTGTAGAAACATATGTATATATAAGAAAATGGTTTCCAAAATGTTGAAATGCAGCGAAACACTATACGCGTCTATTTACATCTTAACTGAGATTTCAAATATTCCTCTCATTATTTTATGAGGAAATATGAATGCCTGCTGTAATGTACCTATAATATAAGTTCTATATATACATATATCATACAAACATTACGATTTGTAAATATAATTTGGGCGTATTGTAGTAGGCACTGGACTGCAATGTAGGAATATCGTTTAAAAGTTCTTTATCAGCTTACTTTCATTTAAAACAATTATATAATATACCGGGTGTCCCAAAAGATTATATAAAGATTATATACCCATTTTGTCGAAAATTTCACGGCGATCCAGATGGCGTTTTTCAAATTTCTGAATCGTGCTTCATTCCGCGAAAAAATTAGAAAAAATTGTGCACGTATTCGATACGCGTTTCCGTGATGGCGTGGCCAAACCGGCTGCTTCGACTGATTTTCAGAAAAGTGTGGTGCTAAAGTCGTTTAAGGCATCAATATAACACACCACTGAAAGAACGGGATGGAAAAGAAATTAATGTTTCGGAAAGCTGAATCTTCGAGAAATAAATCGCGTAAAAATGTTGAAATTATAGTCATCTTGATCACCGGGAAATTCCTGATGAGATAGTTATAATCTTTTACAACATTTTTGAGACTCCTTATATATATATACATATATACGATAAACGCAACATAAAGATATAGCGGATGGTATAATGACCAACAACAGCAAAAACAATGCATACTATATATATTTACAATACAAATTTGTAGGCTTTCTGTATAACATTAGCGAAGCAGCACGAATTTTTCCATAACAAAATCGTGTCGCGAAATACACATATTGTATGACTTTAATTAAATGATGGTCTATTAAGCGCATTTCACGCGCGTTGTCGAAAGGAGTGCCCCTCGGTATAACTAAAATATATCTCAGAAGAAATTGGGTTTACATGAAATTTTTACAGAAATATAACATTTTAAGTCGGCAAGACTTAATTTATAATCATAAAATAATTTTGTATGGATTCGAAAAGGTATATATTATTAGCGAATGATTTTGAAAAGTATGTATAAAAAGGTGATATTTTTGCATTATTGTACATGATTTTCCATAATTATACACACTGCGCAGGAGAAAATATCAACGTAAAACAAAATCATTATTAAATGTATATAGAACCCGCGCAGTGGCTCAAGGGGATAAGTAAAGCACGTGAACCGCAATTAGCGGTACGCGGGTTTGATCTTGACTTGTCAACGTTGATTATTCAGCACCAACATTCACGCACTGCACGGGTGGGTGGTTCGGAATCGACCGTAAAAACTGTAAGTCCACCGGCATGGGCACAAGTTTGGTGTCTCCCTTGCCTTACAAGCGCTCATACTGGTCGGTACGTAAATATAGGGGGGCCCGCCGCCCCTCGCTGTGTTTCATACTGCGTCGCGAACCCAGAAAGGAGTCGGCGTTTATGAAACGAACTATAACTATAACTATAACTATAATTATAATTATAACATATAACTATAACTATAACTATTAAATGTAAATATGAGATGAGAAACTTGACTTGATATATTATTTACACACACACACATATATAAATCGTTACGTTTGACGCTACGCATGTCTAACAATTTACATATTATATCGTGCTTAAGCGATCTCATTGTATGTTCAGTGCCGTTTCTAAAGTGATATATGTTAACACATTTTATTAGAATTTTTTGTTATCAATTCCTGATGTTATTTTTAAGGACCCAAAAACTTGATTTCAAAAAAGAATAATTCATACACGATTCGTTTCAAAGGAAACAATTTACGGATGTGTGAGGGCAACGATATCAAAGAATACGGCTATTGGGATCGTTGGGATGTTTAGTGGAGGAACACAATTTTTCAGTCTTGCGTATCCCGAATGTATTGTGGGCGTCACAATTTTAAATGCATATTGCATCACAATAAGCCACACGCATACAATCGACATCCCAAAGATTGTAAATCCGTACAGCTATATGCGAGCGTAAATGTCAAATATACACATGTATAGATATATAACACAAATATATCTGTATTCTCCAAACGGAAAGAAAAACAAAGTTTTATCAATTATGATTATTTATAATTTACAATAATAAATATGTGTTGGAATTTGGTCACAATACTCCAGCGTTTGTGAACATTTCCGATATCTGTAAGAAAATACTTTGTAAATACATTAAATGGTTCGTTCGTTGCGTCCACACTATAAATGTACGATTATAGAGACTAATATACTTTGTACATAATATAAATAAAATAAAATAAATACAGAAATATATAGACAAAAAACACCATAGTATATATTTTACTATATAATGTTAGAATTAATTATATAAATATATATATGCGCTTATCAGAAAATAATAATATATATTTTTGCTCGCTAGTTTTTTTGCAGATATTTATATTCTTTATTGGGTTCACCACGTTTAGACTGTTAGGTCCTTGGGTTGTTGTTACAACTGGATCACAATATCCATTATATAGTATATATTATATTTTATTCGCGTTTTAAAAAGTACATACATGCGGAGTCGCACCTAATAAGTGCAAACGAAATTTCTCGAATGCCGTAACGTCATCCGCGTATGTGAATATATAAAATACAAACACATTGAATGTTTTAAATATTTTGGTTTTGTAATAACATAAAATTTTTGAAAGAGTCATACTATATACAATCTCTACGATTATTACATTGATCATAAGACAATTTGAAAAATGCGTACTACGTAATAGCTGCAGCGTACTCCCATTGGTCGAGACTACAAAATGACCGATACGGTTTGATTGAGTTGAACATTTGTCGTCTGAACTGTTTTCTACATTGCTCTGTTTACTAGTGTACACATAAGGATGAGAATTTGACATGGCATTGAACTTTGTATTATTTTATTAATCCTATTATGCCTGTTATTCAAAAAGATGGACCTAAATGATGGACTGTGAAGTGCAGAGATTGCATATAACCTATACCTTCCAAATATATTTATCGAAATATTTACGAATTAGGTAACTAATAGTTTATTAATCCAAATTAAAAGAAATTAGAAATGCGTGTAGCATATTGATCATTCAATTTATCAGAACCCGTTAAATGCAAGTCACCAGAATTGTTGGTATAATCGCATAAATGCTCACGATTCACGGATCTGTCAAATATTTATTCATTTCTTAGTGCATGCAAGGCTGCTAATGAAAATGTATAAAAAATAAGTCTTATTGATAGATTGGAAAATGAAATATTCCACATCTCCTCCTATAAGTCGGTGTAATTCCCCGGGTCCACTTGATTCAAGTTCCAGTCTCCCCATGCCTGTCACATACAGGTATGAATGAATTGTCTACAGAGTAACTAGTAATATATCATTGACATTCATAATGGTATTTCTTCACAGACAAAATTGTATTGGAGCAGCAACAAAATGTTACAAGTACCTGCGAAAGTTGTTAAAGTTCAATCAAATGGACTTTGAGTTTGCTATTTGGCAAATGGTTTTCTTATTTACTTCACCACAAAAAGTATACAGAAATTTTCAAAGCCGCAAGCGTGAGTATTTTAAATTTATATGCAAATGTAAAATTCATTCCTTTGCATAATATTAAATCCACACTTCTTTTGTTAGAAACAAAAGCACAATTTGCTAGAGATGACCCAGCATTCATGGTATTATTAACATGTTGCCTCTGTATATCATGCGTGGGGTTTACAATAGTGTTGGGCCTAGGTTTTTTCCAATTTGTAAAGCTTATGTTCTACATGGTATTTATTGATTATATTGCTGCTGGTTTAATTGTAGCAACAATATTTTGGTAAGTATTGCATTCACTTGAAGAACAAAATTTTCTATCAATGTTAAAAAGATACTCAGAGTTTTAAGCAATTCTTATCTCTACACAGGTTTATAACAAATCGCTATTTAAGGTTTGATTGGACTCAAGATGTTGAGTGGGGATATGCATTTGATATCCATTTAAATGCATTTTTCCCACCATTGATGATATTGCATATTTTGCAACTATTTTTATATGATGGTACTGTTTTCATGCATTTTGTATAAAATAAATATTATTAATTCACATACCAATATTACGTATGTTATCATTTATTGTTATATGCTTTCTGTGCAGGTTTTATAAATTATTCCACATTCTCTGCGAGGTTTATTGGTAACACTTTCTGGCTGATAGCTGTTGGATATTATATCTATATTACATTCTTGGGATATGCGAGTAAGTATTACTTCCATTAATAACAACAATTATATAGAATAGATACAGTTAGTAAATCTGAAATTGTCTTCTTGTAGGTGTAGAGATTCTCCATAAGACACATGTTGTACTCTCAACGTTACCCATAATATTCTTGACATATATTGTAACATTATGTGCAGGAATTAATATTAGCCGCTTAGTTATGGAGTTTTATCACCACCGAGTAGTATAAATAAAGAGTAACAAAGTATTTCTTCTAATCGTTCTACACATGTTTTTTCATACATATTACTTGGTGATTTTTGTTATACTAGTCCCAGTGAACCTGATGTGAGCTATACAGATTGAATGTGTCTATGGTATCCCTTATGCGTTTTCTATACTTCAATTATAGACAAAATAAGATGACACTTTTGTAAAACCATGTGCGTTTATTCTTTAATACAAAATATTAACTTATTCTAAGCATTTTGTAAAAATCTGTTCGCGATTTATAAGAGTTTGGGTTGTTGTTTCAGTGTCGAGATATCTAATATTTTACTTGGGCAAGTAGTTCTAGGAGTTTGATTGAATGGAAATCGCAAAGTTGGATTTTGTTTTTGATTCGCAAACTTTAATTCTGCTTTACCAGATGTGTCAGTACTTGGCTTAGCGTTACCTGTAACAAATATGTAATAATCTTATAGTTCTTATTATTTGAATGTTAGGATTGGTTTAACAATATATTATAATTATATTCTTCCACTACCTTCGTAAGTGTCACTAGTTTTTCCTGGAAGAAGTTGATACCTTTCCAGATAACGCATTGTTGCAAACGACATGTTGGTGCCTTGCATATTACTGAGCATTAACTGTTTCAGCGACGTAGAGCCTTGCCTTTGAATGGCTAACTCTGATAATTGGTCGTCACTTAAATATTTCATGGCTAAAGCTTTCATGTGCAAGCTGGTATTTGTTTCATTTACTGCACTTGTTGTATTAGTTACATTCGCTTGGTGATCAAGTCGCGGGTAATAAGTCGAATCATACATCATTCTACAAATAAATTTAAGAAATAGTAAGATGAACATTTTTTTATATTAATAGATTTCGACAAAATTATTATAGCTTACCTACTGCTATTGGTTTCACCCGATTCAATATTTTCGGTCAAACTGATACCGAGTTTTCGGAGTTGCTCTAACGTTGCTACTTTTACCGTATCTAGTGGAACCAAGTTGTCCGGGCCACCTTGCCCGTTGTTACAATCGCCTTTCGCACGATTATGATCCTTCTCATCCACGACAGAATTGTTTTGCAAAATATGATTGACTTGTCCAAGAACATTGTTGTAAAATGTCCAACCTACTTTGGACGTTCGTTTAACTTTTTCGCTTTCATCATCGCTCGAATATTCATTCATTTCAACATGAATACTGGGTTCAGGTGATGGGGGTCGATCATTTACGTTTAAGTCACAACTACCAAAAACCAAACTATCCTCCACAGGATTATTTGCATTACTTGTGAATTCTTTCCTTTGCTGTTCCCTACGATGTACTATGGGAGTATCTTTAGCACCTTTTGTGTGATCATATTCCTGTCTACTCAATTCCGTTGACTTATTTTTTACATTTGGAGCATTTTTTTTACTGATGAAGTTCTGTCCCACAGTGGAAACTGGTATATCTTTTTGTATCATTGCATTTCTTACATTTTGCGTATTAGTTTTAGTGTCATAATTGGGTTCAAAGTCATTTTGCGTTCTCATTCCATTCTTTGTTGCCTTCAATCCTGGATCCATGGATCTTGGAATATATGATGGAGAATATTGTGCACCTTTCTGACCATCCATATATACATGTTTTTCTACATCGCGTATAGATGCGCTAGAATTAATATTACTCGTTTGCTGTTGACTAGATGATAGATAACTTTCAGAATCCTCTACTATGTTCTCTAATTGCCCAGGAGGTACTCGTGAGAAAGCATTTTTATATTTCCTGAGGCTTTCATTTTTATCACAGAGATTCAAAGCATTGCATCTTTGCATACCATCGTTAGCTTTATGTATTTCGTTCCGTTCATAATTTTCTGATTCTAGTGTGAATGGATTATTTTGAACAGTAAATTCAAAACTTGTCATTACACCAATAGAAACTTTCTGTTCCACAAAAGCTTTTTTACTTTGAAATTCAGTCGTTGTTGAGTCTGACTGTTTTGTTCTGACATTGTCATAGGGCATATTTTTAGTACAATCTTTTGGAGATACATATTGATCAGGACTCTCTATCGTTGTTTGTTGATTGTATGGAGTAGGATTGGAACTTATTGTATCATAAGGTTCACTAAACATCTGACCGCTTTGTTGCAGTCCTTGACAGTTGCACCTTTGCCTCTCTTTAAAACACTCCTCCTGCATTTTTAAAAGTCTATCGACCTGCAGTTGTAAAGACTTAATTTGTTCGCTTTGATTATTAACAAGTTGCAGTAGATTTTTCACAGTTTCTTGGCTATCTGTAGTATGTGTATTCATTGGGGGACCATAAAAAGGTGGAAATGGATATCCATGTGCATCAAAATATGGGTAATGATAAGGCATATGAGATGCTGGAGGATATTCATTACTGTGAATGATATTCGGTTGATTACTTAGGGCTTCAATAGGCATCCTTAACATTTTGCCATTCAACGTGTTATCCTGCTCAGATACAACTGAGCCAATTTGAGAATGACTTCTTTCATTTTCTTGTACCCTTGTTTTATCTGTTTTTTGTCTGGACTGTGCAGCATTGTATCTGCTATTAGATATTTGAATATACCTTTCTTCACTTTTGCGTCTTGCTGGGTCATTATCAAATTCTTTTGAAACATGTTGAGATTCATTATGGCTTGATGATACGCGTGAAGCTCTGATAGGTGATGGTTGCACTTGGTTACTCGTAGGTCTGTCAACAATTCCAGCAGCTGATTTCCGAAACTGGGTCTGTTTTTTCCAAGCAGCATAACTTTCATCGGTATTGGGATGAACTGAGCTATCATTGTTATCTCTTCTAGCTTGAGCAGATCTCAATATCGATATTGGAACATGTTTGGTTTGTGTATGTTCCTTAAACGGCTTATCAAATATTAAGGAAACTTCAGGAACTGTTGGTGTGGTCAGACACTATAAAGTGAAATGTTGTACACATTTACAAAAGGATCACATATCCATAATTGATATATTTCACTTACATCTAGTTTTGTAGTTGGTTTGGGGGTAGCCCTTGGTTCAAATTCGTCATCACCGTGGCCAATTTTATACATCACTTTAAATATTCCGTAAATGGTAAGAAAATACACTAACGTTTCTTATCAACTAGTATCACTTTATCAGTTCTGAAAATTCCAAGTATCGTAGAAGGGAATATTATTTAGAGGCTATAGTTTACACATCATTTAAACATTCCATAGTAAGTCACAGTTTTGTATATACAGACGTTCATTTTGCAAAAGTGGGATTTGAAGTTTGAAAGGTTTGAAACCGGTACAATAAATTATCAATCCAACTGTTGATTGTGTATGAAGTGAGGCGACAAAGAACAGAACCAACTTGAAGGATGCGTGACTGTCAGGTTATGTGAGAAGTTATCCGAGAATTGCGGAGTTCGATTCCAGCCATGGCGCGCTCCCCTTGCGCGAGGGTATTTTAAATGACAATTCGATTAAGTAAATCCACCTTATTTCATGTAATCAGCTACATAAATTCAGGCTGAATTAATTTCGCTTAAATATACGTTTAACGTTCGCGTGTGAAATTAAAAGAAGCTGAAACAAAAAATAGCAAAAGTATGATTTTTACTTTACTATATTTATTGTCATGCTTCGTCGGCGCCTATGGAATAAATCTTGTATGACAGGCTGACTGGGTTAGCACATCGCTTTGGCGTCTCTTCTCTGACCTTCTGGACATTATTTATCAGGGATGATAGTAAACACTGGCATTCCCAAAATGGCCAAAAGGTCAGGATTTTCCTTAAAATAGGGGTTGGATTTAACGCTCATTCGAAGACGGGAATAATAAAGTTCATCACTGTCGGTAGAGTTGTCGGAATTCGGGGGAGATGGAATTAGCGGGGCCCCACTGGTATGATGATCGAGACTAGTCGTTGAGTTGTTGTCTTCGGTACCATTTGCAGCAGCTGTTGTGGAGTTTGCATTTGCTTTGATACCAGTTGGTCTCCCAAATTCCCCCGTTGAAGATAGAAGCGTTACCGCTAAAATGATACAGAAAAAGGTCATCTTCCCGCGCTTTGTTGTATTCTCCATGTTGCAGTCTGTGGATTGAAAAAATAAGTGTTGATTTTCGCAATACATTTAATTTAGTTAGTTGATTTTTTGTCAAACTAATCTTGAGTTAACTAATCTTAAGTTCTCATAATTGATCGTCATAATAAGTATGGAAATCATTGTGCGCTAATAAAGTTTCAAAAACACGATAGTTTAAGCAATGGAAATGTGACAAAATAATACTTGTTCTATCATCATCATTTAACGCACTTTCAATTCTCAATTTCAAGTCTCGAAAACGGTAAACCTCGTAGAAAAAATCTTCCAAAAGGATGTTTTTTTTTACCAACTCTAAGCTTGAATGCGGAGACTGCACTTTCGTACTATATGTATATTGAATTCACTACGATAATTCGTTGTCGTAACGCAGTCACTCTAGCCCCGAGAACGTATGTTCCTGCACTAATATACTCTTCTCCTTCTCCGGCAGCCTCCGATCACACAATAGCCGGGAACTCCGACCTTCTGCTTCATATACAACAACATCTCGAAAAAATTCCGTCTGAGAAGCGGAATCCATGCGATTCCGTTTCTGAATCGGAATCGCTTATTAGATTATACGGTTTTTGCTCTTCTTCATCGTCTCCGCCTTTTTTCGTGCATTCTACGAACCCATAACCTCGGCATTCCCACAATATATATGGCGTCTGAAAGGGCAAAGGTGGATTTCCGCGTACAATATCTAAGTCTGCCAGGAGGAAATCTTTCTTATAAACGCGACAGCAGTGTAGCCTCTGCCTACTGCGTATTTCGTCCGGCAGTATTTCAATCCGGTTCATTAAATCAGATCACCGTGGACTCGAGAAGGCCAGAAGGTGTTGCGCTTTGTGCCCCTTTGTCTGCCGGGCGGCTTCGGCGAGATTTATTTTCGCAGGCCCTCGACTTAGTAGAATCCGGGTGACAAATGTGCGAGAGGAGTACTTAGTGCGAAATGAACGAACTCTGGGAGCCGCGTCATCAGCCGCGGTGTAACGCGAAGCCAGCTGGTCAGACGGTCAGAGGAGAAAGGAGCTCGCTCGGTGAAAAAGGCGCGGCGGTGCAGCAGCCGATCTAAGGGAAGAAAGAGCAACAACACCGCAAGCCAAGGAACCGGAGCTGAAGGAGTTGACGGTTTGTTACTGAAATAGCCTTAAACTACTAGAGGTCAAAAATACTCGTGCCGTTTCGCTTAATAGCTTGGTGAGCAGGGCATGGGTCGCTGCTACCGTCGCTCGGCATGGTGAAAGTAGAGAAAGAAACACCAAGTCCCACCGGACTCTCAATGCGCCCGAGACTACTTCTCAATTCAGCGTTTTACATTTCAAAACATTGCTACGGAAATTGCAGTAGGAGTGCTTCTTTGAGATCCATTCCACGGGCTACAAACAAATCTGTAGAAAGCTCGAAGAAATGCGTTTCAGTATTTATTTTATCACTTAATTATGCTCTACTTACACAAATCCAGGTTAACCTTTGCTACACAATGGGCTTATTCGTCCAATAGTTTCGTCTTGTCTTACCTCTGGTGCTATCAACTGGCGCGTCAAAGATACCAATAAAGCCCTAATAGTACTCGTCTTATTTGTTCGTGAGACTTAGATCTCCTTGAGATCCAATCATTTTTCTACGCCTGTTGCGCTCTCCGCGAGGGATCTCATTCGTCCCGAGAATTGTATAGCTTTACTGTGTTAGCCTCAGAGTGCTCATTAGATCTATGCATTCTCCTGAGGTCCTTTGAATGCGAAGCTGTACACGCGTCTTTGAACGAGTTGTTCGGCTGAAACTTTGCTAAACCAGTTTATTTAGAAGTGGATCGTGCCAAGTCTAATTAACAAGAAAAGAGCCAATGTATTTGTGTAACCGTTTAGCCATCTTGCGCTAAGATCTCTTAATAGTTTTTCGCTGAATTTGAGTCACGGGGATTTCTCAGTTTCATCGCACCCGCTGAAGATCGGTGATCCGTACATTCGTGACTTCTAGAAACTTTCATGGCGGCCCTTTGTCTCGTACGATACAGTCATTATCAATTCACTGACAAAGGACGCCAGTTCTTTCATCTTCCCGTCATATCGCTCGTCACCGGTGCAATTTGTTTTCGCGGAATGTCTCCACTCCGCCGCGCCGTTTATCTCCCGGCAAACAGGTATCAAGTTTTATGCAAACACCGAAATCATCAAGGGCTTTTACGAATAGCCACTTGAGACTTCGGGTGAGATCGATAAGCAGCACACTTTCCATCCGCGTCCTACAGTTTACTAAAATTCGGACTTTTTTCCCCCTTTTTTCAACCGAAATACTAAACGGACCAAGATTTCCACTGCAATTGGTTCGGGTTCTGCAAACCTTGTTGCACCAGCAATACTTATAGTCCGTAATCGGACAAGACGACTTCCACACAGATGTGCGGCGGACGTTTAAATTGGTTCGGAGGTACTTTTAATGGACGCTTGTGCACCTCTTGACGTTTACTAGCAGGTGTAACTACAGCTGTAAATAGCAGCCCACCACCTGCACTGAACGATTCCGAGTCGTCTGGTCATCGCGGTACCTATACTACTGGCTTCACGCTTTCTACATCAGCCACGAACTCTTGTCGTTTCTACTGACTGGGTTTCTGTACGTACATACATATACATATTTCAAAGCCCTCTAACTCCTGCTCTCAATTAACTGGTGAGCGACTCAACAAATATCGAGGAATTCAATTTGGCAAGAACAGTGTCAATTGATCGGCCGATACTACTGATAATACTATAAGTATCAGTAGTACTAGTAGTATCAGTAGTAGCGCAGTAATAGTACAAGGTGACGAGCTGTGTGTTGGGTGGGTAGTAGTAGTCTGTAAGAGAAGGGAGGGTGACGCGCGTAAGGATGCACGGGTTCAGACTGAGAGAGCTGAGTGCGAGAGCCGTCGGAAGGAAGGAGCTCGGCAGACGGGAGTGCGAGCGCAGAGGGAATTGGCGTAGGGCCAGGAGTAGCGTCGTCGCTCTGGGTGGCGTGGAGGAGGTCGTGATGGGCCACGAGGAGCGCCGAGGGCTTACGAGCTGGCACGGCGCTTGGCGTCGCGACGCCGCTTCGCCCTCTCCTGTCTCTCCTCAGTAAGCCGCGCATCCTCGGACGTGCATTACCGCCCAGGTCGTTACACCGTACGCGCTCTACAGGCCCGTCGTTCCTCGTACGCGAAAGCCGGCAGACGCTCCCGAAGGTGTGCTGTGCTTCCAGCGGGCGTATCGGCCGCCGGGCGAACGAGAGGGAGGGAGGGTGATGTGAGAGCGAGAGCCGAGGGCCAGAGCACGCGTGTCCACCACTGAATCATGAGGAGGAACAACGCGAGGGTGCCACGCGACACACGCTACTGAAGCACAGAGGGTACGCGGCTCATTGATGAGGATCGGTTGTTGCTTCCCGGTGGAGTCGGGGGTGCGAGGTTTCCGGGCGCGCAACAGTCCTCCGGGGTATCAACAGCTCGGTTCTCGCGCGGGAGGAGGCCCACTGATCGTTCGATGCTCATCGCTCCGTCGGGACTTCCTCCTTTAATTAGAAAGGCGAACGATTGCCGGCCAATAGCCAGATATGTACGAAAGGGACACGTGCAAAAGAAACATTCTATCCCAGCATCCCCTTTGCTTCTCGCGAGGTTAGTGAGCTCGCGATTTCATCACGTAATCCGATAGGTAGCATAGGTGTCTTATTCTTCTTTCCCGTAATTAGGAAGAAAAATATTGCGGCTACGCACTTTTCACAGGCGTGTAATCTGGCGCGCTAGCAACTGGCACAAGATAAATGGGCTGAGGGCTGGCCGACAGGGGAGTGATACTTAAGAAAGAAACTGGGCACTGATTTTCTCATTAATTTCACTTGTGCCACTAATGGAATTTCCGCGCAAGTATGAGACAGGCAGGAGGAAATAAGGGGCTAGAGGCTCTTTGATATTCATGCTGCACCATAAATTTAGTTGATAAGTAGTTTAAGAGGAAGCCGGTAAAATAAGAACTTGGCCGCAAATTGGTCCGGGGAAAGCGTTCTGTGCAAAGCTCGACTTCAAGTGTAAGTTCTAGACTCCACAAAGACGTTAGGAAGTAGGAGGAGTCGAGTGCTCGGTGTTCGCACTTTTTAAAATCGAATATTGTCAGGGTACCGTGGAATCCGGCATTAGTGCGACTTGCAGAAAGCTTGATTCTTTGTACTTGTACCAGTTTCGAGAGTGCAATAAACCGGGTCCTCCCGCGAGCCGGCTTTCGACCGGAGTGCAAACGCATTAGGGTGTAACTCTTTTCAATAAAAGGTTCCTTCACTTTGTTATCACTGCAAATAGGCTGCTCCTTCTTGGAAAGCATGCGCCGCTAGGAGGGAAAATATTGCTTCACCGCTATCGCGTTTACACACCTTTTTGTCGTTCGATAAAACACTCCGGCGAAGTGGGCTTGCATTTATCAATCGCGATATTCTCTTTATTAGCATCTTCTTCATTAATCAAGCATCCTGCAGCCTAATACATCAGTTTTAAAAGAAGCCACACTTTAGTCTTGACTTTGTTTCACGCATCCTCGAAAGCGCTACGGGATATCATTAATCGTATAACCACTGCGTATGTGGTGGAAACAAATTTTTGACGATCCCTGCGACGGATTGACGCGAGCCGTCGATCGAATCAAACTATTCCCCACTATCTAGCGAGCGCTCTCTCGGTGTAGCGCGAACGTTCGTCCGCTACCAGGTTGCGGGCCAGCGAGCCGAGAGACGCAGATACAAATTGGCGGTCGGTGCACAGTTTGGCGAGATGTTCATTAGGAAGTCGGGCCTCCGAACGCCGGGTTCAGGGATTCGATGGGAATGATTAACAGTGACAAATTAGGATCTCCAATCAGTATTTCCATCTCAGTAAGGGAATTTCGGAGGTTCGGCGGAGCTGACGCGTGCCATTAATCGTCTCCGTTCAATTAATGCACGGACAAGTAGAGTTTCGACAGGAGAAATAAATGATCCTTGGGGCGCGGAACGGGCGAGGGGGCTTTATATGACGGTAGTACGTCATCGAGAGAATTTCCACCCCCTCTGTGAGCCCGGAAAGTCACAAGCAACCCACGAGTGTGTGATTACAAAGTTTCATTAAAATTCCAGTATTCCGGGCCGCACTCGTGTGTCCCTCGCATCTCAGACCTTCGGCTCCGACAGAAGTGACCGTTTGAACGCCCCAGGGGTGGCCAGAGAACGAGAAAAGTTTCCTCGAAGACAGTCTTTGGTGGCCTAGTGCTCGAGAGTAAGTGGAAAGAGGAACTCGGGGGAGAAGACAGTTGTGAGAATCGGCCGCAGTCTATTCGGGCTCGCTGCTCGATAGGATATACTAAAGAAGCCCCGGTAATAGTGAGTTGACGGTACGCGTACTGTGAGCACCGAGACAATCGAAGGAGGAGGAAAGTGTGCGTGACCGCTAGTTGCCAAGATACTTCCTAGAAGATTCGTCAGTTCCCGGAATAATCAAACAGCTCACCGGAAGCTATCGCGCGCCGGCCACGGCTAAACTCTCCTCCCCCGGCAGAAGGCGAGGATGTTAGTCCTAAGGGACACTTGGCTCGACTAACCACTAATTAGCCGCCACTCTCCGTCTTCGCTCGCGAGAATATTGTGCCGTTGTGCTGTGTGCTGGATGGCAGCGAACAGATCGTGGCAGTAAAACCGGTGAAAGTAAAACATCAGCTCGAGGCGGGCGTGGACTGTGGATTGCCAGGACGCCGACTAGCATCGCAAGCAGTAAAGAAAACTGAGAGTGAGGGGTTGTTTAGAAAAGAGGAGAGAAAGACTGCTCGGAGGCCGGGGTTGTCAGGCTATCAACGAGGACCAATTCTAGCGGAAAAATGGCTGAGGACTTGCTCCGCCGTAAGACCAGATCGGCGTCGATTTGTGCGCCCGGTTTTTCCAGCATGGAGCAAATGCTGGAGGCGATGCCTCCCTCGGGTGCCAGAGAAAGGGATAGGATTGAGCGGGAACGGGATAGCGGCAGTGGTACGCCCGACAGCAATACACCCACAAGGAGACGAAGACCCGCCACGAGATCTCAGAGTGCCCGTGTTTCAGGCGCGAACAAAAGCATTCGACGCCGAGCAGCTGCCCAAGGTAATCCGATCTCGGTGGTAGTTTAGTTACCCTTTGGCCGCTGCGTTACTGCTTCTGAATCCTTTAATGAGCCGGCTACGCTTTTGATTTATCACACCCCTTGCTCTACCATCCGCGCCCTTGTTACGCGCTTAATAACCAGGCAAGAATAATCGCGTTTGACAGCTTGCGAAACACCTCGCCATTTATATAATTTACGAGAGTGCGCGGCTCCGTATTTGGATTTGTCGGACGACATAGGTTTCGTGTCAAGTTCTCTACTAAATTAATGCCACGAGTATCGCAAGCCTGCTGGAAACTATTAGTTTGTTAAACTTATATTGGCACTGGAAATGCCAAAGCGATATTATAAACAATGTGCTATCCACAAATAGAACGTGTTTGTCACTGGCATGCGCCGATACGAGATCCACTATTAACTTTTGATGTAATATCCGTATGCAGTCGCGAGGTTCATCAAACAGCTCCAACCCCTTTGACCGTCTCCTTACACGAGACTTTATTGATGCACTCTGTAATATCACGTGAAGCTTTACCCCTTTATAATTGACGTGCTATAACGGTAGGCGCTTGCAGAACGATGTAAATTGTTTGAGTAACACCGCGGTACAAAAATGCCTGTCGACCCTTTACCTCTACCCAGGGGATTCCCGTATTGAGCCTTCCATATCAGGAAAAATGGCCAGACCTGACCCAGCCATTTTCAAAGTACTCGTAAGAAACGTTATATAACGCACGGAAATTGCGGAAATTAGTTCGAATAGAGGAGCTCGAAGTTATGATTTTGACGAATACGTATTTATATTGATATTTCTGTAATTGAAATAGAATTTATTGGAGAAACGCTTCAATTAAATCGGACTTTTCCTATAAAGTTCCAATTTACTGGCCCTTGGCATTAATATTTTGGTACATGTATTTTGACGAGCGTTTGGTTTACGAGAGAGAATAATCTTATGTGAAAATAAAATCCGTCGCTTCGGGTGGAACGTTATTGTTGTTGATCGACTATAGTCGACAACAGGGTCGAATGGCCCAGAGCGAGCTTTGTTTAAAAGCTCACGCGTTAAAACGTATCCGAGAAGACAGGGGTTTTGCAAGAGCAGTGGGTGCAACAGGACTGAACGCAGACGCGTTTAGTCTGTCAGTGACCTACTACCGAAAGCATCGACCACCAGAATAGAAAGCGATGTGGTTTCAAGAACTCGCCGAACAGCGAACTGTTATCACTCCGTTCTATCGCCATGACCATTCCCCCAATCCATACGAATAAACTTCAAACGGCTATCTGCTCGTCATTGCGTCGGCATGAAAACCGTTAACAAGAACTATGCGATACCAGCGATACACAGACAACGTATATCTTCAATAGTCATACTAATAAAAGCTTTGGACAAAGGAGGATTCTGGATTCTGAGCTTTTCTCGGTAGAGTTTTGACGAATTCTAGTAGTGACTCACTGAATCAGAGTGGGAGATTGAAAGGACTTTTTCCTTGCGGCATCAGAAAAGAACACACGAGCAATTCAATGAAGTGTAGGAAGAAAATGCTTCCATTCTGCTTGCAAAGGGACCTCGTTGCCATTAAATGTGAGAGAGGACAGATAGACCAGTAACCAATCTCGTCTCACGTGTCGAATAAGCGTGAGGGTGGCGCGAGGGTGGCGCGAGGAATAAGAGATCAATCGGGATTGCTTGACGCTCCTCTCTAGCGGGCTTCGGTGGCCAGCGATATCCTCCGCGATTTTATTCCAGTCAGGACTTTCAATTACGATGACAATGTCAGCGGGCGCCGCTTCGAATAACGTCGTTCGGGAATACAGCGAAGATGGGCACCTACAGGTCTTGTTGCATTATCGTGTGGGTAGAGTAGTGGTGTAAAGTGATTATCTGTTTTTATTTTGCATTTTACGGGTCACCGGGTTCGGATTGGCCGTTAAAATTAGGTGGTCATGCATGTCTATTAGTTGAAAGGTCGCGAACTGGGGAGTAGCATTTGATAAAAGTGCACTCAGCCCACGTACACACACAGTCATGAGGTGCACACGAAAAAAGAAAAACTAGAGTAAAAGGCAAGAGCATTAGAGGAAATTGGTCTTACGGGGTGAGTCCGCGCGCGACGCAACTGCATTTCTGGAACGCAATTTTAATCCACATCTCAATCGTCCTCGTTTAACAGACTTTTACTAGAATATAGGAATAACTGGAGAAATTCTGGTTATGGTTTCAGCCGCTGCGCATCACCATCACCACCACGAGGGGACCGTGAAGTCTGCCCACTGCAGTAGTGAGCCCAAATTAACAGAGAATGACATTAGCCCAGGCATCAGGAGAAGAGGAAGTCGAAGAGGGCAGAGTATGCACCATGCTCATCATCGGAAAAGTAACGCATTTCTCGATGTTCCCGATTCCTCGGCACAGCTATCTGGAAGGGAAGATGGCGAAGACGAAGACAGTTACAGATTACGAAGTTTCAGTCTTACTAGCAAAGGTAAGTCCATAAAGAGGCATTTGAACTGGAAGGGAATGAAATTCTCGAATAAAATCCTTTAAGTCACCACTCGATCCCAATTTCACATAAATCGGGGTTAATTCTTAGCGAATTACTAAAAAGACATATTGTTCTTTTCATTGCACATATGGCAAAAATATTATTCTTGTTCATAAAGAGCTGCTTTTTTAACAGCCCGCAAGATACGAATGCGGTACTAATCCGACCAAGAGATATAGCGCGGGTTCTGCGATTGTTAAATTTCAGGATCGCTGCTATTCGTCACGTACTACTACGCGATTTTCTTGGAAAAGAAGAATCCAGTTTAGCTCGGTTGCCCCTCGGAATCGAGGTCGACTCTCTCCTGTAATCTCATGGACCATATGTTACGCAACTGGTTATTGTTTCTCCCAGCGCGAGAGACCTCTCGCATCTTTCTCGTCTTCTCCCTCTCGCTTTCTCTTTTGTACCCATTCGCGATTGCTCTGGATTTATACGATACGCATCGCTTCCCGAAGAGTGCCAGAGCCTCCACCGAGACACCCCTGCCCCTTTCGCTTTCATCCCCGACTGTCTCCTCCACAATCTCTTCCACAAATTTCTCGCAAGACGTAACTTAAAGCAAGTGGCGCACTGGTATTGCTTTATTCCGGAATTCTTTCAATGGGCATATCAATTTAATAGAAAATATATTTATTATGAATTTGTTCATGTCGTTTGAACATTGCAAAAACCCGTAATCCTCTCTCCGAAAAAGATAGAATAAGGTCTGTCTTCTGTACTTGGCCCGAGACAAGACTACCTTGTCTCTTGATAATGGGAAGTACGGCAATTCTCCAAGCAGGAGAGATGCACCTGACAATACCTATGCATGGAGTGTGATTCAGGTACCAATTACTTCGATTACAAGGGCGTGCTCGATAATTATCGCTTGGAAATAATCTTATTCCTCCAATCACTGGCTATACACGAGCAACAAGTGAGTTACATACCTCGTCTACCAAGAATACCAGGCAATATTCAACGAAGCACACGTGCCGATTTTATAGGGTGAAATCTTATGTGATTATGGGCGGGGACGGCTGTAAGTCGGGTCGTTATTAAAAAAGCAGCGCTCGCGTCCCTCGTAAAAGAGGTGCACGAACTTTCGAGACAAGTAATTTGAATTCGTCTTGGCGGGACTGCGGTGGAACGCGCAGGGTAGCGACGGGGGAGTCGTGGCCAGAAATACACGTTTCCACGGCACCGAGAAAGCGAAGCAGCCAGAGCGGAAAAGTGAGCGAGGAGATGCTTAACGGAAACAAGAGCGAGAGATAGTGAGGCGGATTCGAGAGGGGCGAGATAAGTGAAAATAGAGTATCTATAGTTCTGACGTCGTTCGACTTCCTCGAAGATGAGACCGCGCCACGCGAGCCTCGCGAGCCTCGCGAGCCAGGGAACGTGCGTGAAAGTCAGTTTCACGCTCTCGTTTACTCGGTCTGGTCATTCGATTCTGACTCAGACGAACTCGGTCAGGAATCCTCGGGGAATGACGATCAATTGGACGATTCAAATTCAAGCGAGAATCGCCCTCTCATTTATTTTCTAGCCAAACGACTTTACACACAAGTCTAACCGTGAAATTCTTTGTTAAATAAACAAGCTGAGAAGACCTGGAACATACATCGTATTAAAAAATCGGATCAAACTTGTATTTCGATATCCGAACACAATTTAACACATTATGCCGGTCGAATATTTAATGGCATGTTTAAATTCATTAATATACAACTGTCCATTCTCACATAGCGCGTTAACAAGTGGTTAATAGTAGATGCCATGTCTGTTCGCAAATAACTCACTGCCCATTCGCTATTCAATGATTGAAATCGAGTTCGTCATATTCCAATTAGTGCAGCATTGCGTTTTGTAGTACTTGGATGAGCTCGCACGCAATTTTAATACGCTATTAATCGGTGTTGGTATCGAGAAGTACTTATTGCGATAGCAGAAAATTAATTCGTACAAATTTGATATTCATTCGCTCTTCGGTTTCGGCAGCCACCCATATAATTAGTATAATTAGCCCGACCATTGCGGATCGGGATACAAGTCGTGCAATGTTCGAACAAATTTGACACGTAACGCGATCGGAATCTTTGTACGAGGGCTATTTTAATCCATTGAATGGCTATTTCGATTGTATTTTATGCTGGGATCGTTTATAGTATCTCTATTTTTAGTGTTCCTGTATTGCTCCTTTGGCGCTTCCTATTTCCAGTGCTACGTTTTCTCAGTACATCGTGATCTGGTTCGTTGTGACTTACGTCTATCTGCTTTCATTTAGCCTCGAATTATTTGCTCGTAAACAGTTTAAGGTTTGCAGGGAGTCTTAAATATTGAGCTAGAAGGCTGTTCTCTGACATTTCCATTGAAAAGACGAAGGTTCCGTGACTCTTGCGATAGTTGAATGATTTACGCGCGTGAACTTGTTATTGTACTTCGCTGACGACTGCTTTTAATCTAGGACTGCAGTGTAATTATGTATTATGACATCCATAACATTATTTCCTATGAAAAATTAGTCAACTTCTGTGCGTTTGTCTGGCCTGAATGGGGACAGAAAGCAACCAACAAAGCAGTCCAATACAATGCACGTTAATTAAGTTGACACATCTACCAGATGAAACGCGTAATGTCAGAGAAGGGCTGGTGGCAGTAGAACCAGCCAATTTTCTCGCATCAATGGAATTACCAGCGGAACTCGCTCAATTCTCGCGTAAAATTAGTCAACCCCGTAGTATATGTGCGGGCGAATTGAAGAACGCAGATAACTAACATTCGTTAGTTTGCAGCTTCAGTTCCACCTCAATTATTTAATAAAGAAAGAGACTTACAAAACACGTAAGCCAGCGTATGTCTACTTAGCCGCGAATTATAAAAGAAAATTGAAATCAGTCCATATTTAAAGTAAATTCCTTCACTAAGACATTTAGCTCGAGAAAACTGGAGTTTCTGAATAATCCTTGGGAAGAATAAAGCGCAACAGCGTTCTTGTCTGATAACACAGAGGCCAGAAATATCAGCAGACAAACCCTTTCGCGAAAGTAAATTCCGACCACCTGTTACGTTCAGCGGCGATTTCTTGATTTATCGCTAATACGTTCAGGTTAGTTCTGAGGCGGTTCGAAGCCTGCAAATTCTGTATAAGTATCGAGCTCGAGTTTCGAAATACTTTCGCCCACCGCTCGAACTTTCAAGGAGCAGACCATGCGACTTGAACGATCACATCGGGGGTGTTGCGGTGTTGAGTGAAATTCTCACAGTCTTCGGAAGCCACTCATGAATGTTGGCGAAGCTCTTCTTATAAAATATTGTCACAGGCACTTGCCGTTATGCGATAAGTTGGTACACTTACGTGCACCGTTCCCCACGCGAAGAATATCGAACAACTTAGAAAGAGTTGACCAAAGATATTATTTGATTTTTATTACCCCGGTTGTCATACTGGGACGATGTCCCAAAGCTATAGATTTGTCTATCTATAATCTATAGATTTGTCCCAAATCTATCAATATTTTATTTTAGAAGCTCCGTTGAGAGTGTGGAAATTCCCTAAGTTTTTGATTTTAATACCAAAGGGAAAAGAGGAATTCAATATGGTAATAAATACTTTATATCGAACTTCCTACTTGCAATCTAACTACAATTTAATAATTGGGCAACAAGTGTTGCTTCAACTACTTTGAACATTAATGATACGCCATTGGTGCACCATCCAGCAAATTACTACTTTAGATTATTTCGTTCTCGGAAAACGGTCTTTTTACGACGAGAAAGTCCATCTATCATTGATGAACCATCACTCCTTTATCTGATTATGTCTGGCTCGAGACGTGTTTTTTTCCAACCGAGGCAAACTGGACGTTAACCTCGGGGCCCACTGCCAGACGAGTATGTCCGAGAATGTGGGTGGCTAAATTGTGGTAGGCGGGGCGGGGGGAGGGTGCAAGCAGCCCTCGTAAAACGTGTACGACGACACACGAGCATGAACTCACGGAAATCGCCGATCGATTCGGGCGCGCACGCATTTAACCTGCTCGTCTTTCGTTTTCCGTTTATTGCGTTTTATTTAGCTCATTCGACTCTTTTAGACTCATCCCTCATTTCATGTGGCTATTTGGGATTTCGTGGGAAGTTCTTCTCCTCTTTTGTGAAATGAGTTCCTGCAAACAACTAAATGACATTAAAAAAGTTGCGGAAATTTATGGAAGAGGACAGACGCAAATGGGAGGAAATAGAGATTTTGATGCTATAAAGAGTCGCAGGTCGTAAGATTCCGATAAACAGATAACATTTCCAGGAAGCAGCAGATCCTCGCGCGGGAAGTGCAGGGTACGTCATGCAAATTACAAATTTGTTAGGCACAAGTTCTCTGCCTGGGATTCCAACTCCTTGGTAGTTCAGACTAGTCAAATATTTAGCAGAGCTGCCGCGAACCGGGAGGAAGATCGCGCAGCTCCTCGCCCTAACGAACTGTTTCCATTCTGCACCACATGGAGCTCTCCAAGTCTTTTGCGAGGGATTTCCGTTGCTCTTTGAAATTCAAATTGGCATCGATTTTCATTGATGGGTCTCGTCTTCATGCCAGCCATCCTGACAAACGGATTTAATTTTGCCGACTTCCGATGGAATATTCGTTTGTCGCGATTCTCCAACTCCACCTAACATTTTTGAGCAGCTAAGTTCAATTGTTGGGGTACCAAAGAGTTCAAAGGTGATGTTCAGAAAGTTAGATGTAGATGAGAAATACGGAACCGAATTCTGGGGCAGAGCGTCGAGCAGCGCATCTATCTCGAAATACAAAGAAAGAGGGAGAGGGACAAAGTCGAAGGAGTGCGACCAAGTTTATTTTCATTCTTTATGCAACGTTTGCTGTACTCTTCTTGCGACACACCTCACATTCCCGTCGCCACGACGTTCTGATGGTTCTCGAACTCGCAAATTTCCGCGTGGCAGGTCGTCGCTTCTTGCCAAAATTCAACGGCGGATCGCATATATACAGGGTTACTCTGAAATGTGTCACGATAGCAATCAGTATGTTTTTCACTGCCGATTAAAGCTGTAGTTAAAGCCACCTGTTCTACGAGTACCTTCACCTTTAATACTATTATTAATCTCACTCTTATCATTAACTTCATACAGTTCAACACTTGCATCGCTCATTCAATTTTGCTTCACCACGCTCTGTTAATGAATGTTTCAAGAAGGAAGCGCGCTCGGCGATTAAGTCAGTTATCACATGCTAACGATATATTAAAATAACGCACCGCATTTTTCAATCACCCCATATACATACTACACATGTATTAACTCTCTCGGTGAACTGATACGAAGATACTTCCTTAACGCCCGATTTCGAACAAGTGGTGTGGATATACTGTCGCGTGGAGAAAGAGTGGTAAACAACGTTGTAGGAAGTGTTTCGGGTTTATTTATAAGCGCGTTAGATGCGAGCTACGCGACTGAAAGTAATCGATCACCTTTATCGCCATCGTCACCCTGCCAGTTCATCGTTCTTGTTCCCGTCTACACGTATTGGTGGGCTCACACAACGCTCTAACTTCTAACTCTATGAAATTTGTTAGTGATGCACTACTTAGTCCTGCATTTCTCATTCTATAGAACTAAGTAATTCGCGTCTACGCTTCCAACTACTGTCTGTCATTTCATAATATTGTTAAACACACGGAAACCATTTCATTCATCATGAACTGGAATTCGAAATGTTGGGTTTTGCTATCGACGTTGACGACTATAAGTACACAGTGTACAATTGCAGAATTGAATTTTCAATCTTTGCACCGTTTAATTGACAGACGTCATTAATTGACGAAGATTTGGAATATCCAATAAAGGGAGTCCCTCTGCTTTGAGTGTACTTTACCCGAAAGGTTCCGCAGTTCCAGAACTCTATATCAAGGTTGAACTGCGTTACTACGCCGAATCATCAAGTCTTACATGCAAGATGCAAGCCATACAGTGGACTATATTCATTGAGTTATTTTTGTGAATTTCACCAATTACGTCACGCAGCGAGTGATAATGGCACGAGGAAAAGAGGGACTGCCCGAAAGTAAATCCGGGCTGCCATGCCGCGGTTATTCTCGTCAAACTCTCTCCCTGGCGGCTCTCTCTCTCTTTCCCTCCCTCCCTCTCTTTGTCCTCCTCTCCCTGTTTACCTTTTGCGAAGGACGCTCCGCAGTATGCCGAGCATCAGCACTCTTCGCCACGGATAGTTGTTAATTATTAGCTTACAACCAGTTGAAATATCGACGGTACAAGAAGAAGAGAAGTCAAATTTGTTGATAAGACAACACCCTCGGGAAAACCTTCGGTCGCTAAGGAATTCATGTACCCTTATGTTGCTGATCGCATTCTAAATTTCACCTTTATAAGTTTTATGGTTTTCGAGATATTTTTCGCTGGGCAGAGCACGGACATAGGACGATCCATATTGACAGTTATTACATGTATATGAGAGTATATAAAGTTCCTTTCGGGGCTCGACGCGCATTATCTGTTTCTCGCCGTCTTTCTCGTCCTATACCCGCGGTCCCTGTGGGTGAAATTCCGGAGGCAGCATGCACGTAGGTGTGAGTTCATTTAACCACAGCGCCGCGCGTACACATTGTCTGTCTGGCGACTATTGTGCCGCTCGAGTAAAGTTACAAACTGGCCTAAAAATAAGCCTACGGAACCTCGATATTAAAGTTCGCCGGCTGAATTGGACGTCGAATCCGTAATCGAAAACCAAAAGCATCAGTGCCGATCGCGACTGCTTTCCAATCGCGTATACAGCCACGTTTAATTTACCAGCAGCGTCATCTTCTGTATTCTACTCGAAAGAATTACAGATAAAGTTGTACGACCTAATAAAACCTAAAAATATTTTATAGAATTTTCAAGGGGAAAGCTAGCACTCTGGGTATAAGAGCTTTTTCATGAGAAGTTCATTAATAAACTCTTACCACCGAGTACTGTGCAAATTACTGTGCACTTTCCATGCCACTTGCTTCTGCAGAGTAGTGCTATGAACTGTAAGCAAAAAGGCGTGTCGCCTTTCTGTAATTCGCGCACGTATGAGAGGCATTCGAAGTCACGTTTTATAAGGGAGATTCCATTTTGGGGAGAGAAGCAGATACAGCTTTCAGCGACGGGAAAATGTCGGGAATTTTTCTTTATTATTATTCCTGGGCAACGCTGTCATACAGTCTGGCCTCGCGCGGTGGGAGCTGGATGAAGATGAGTTATTATTTATACAGTTTGAGAGGAAGTAGGTGTACTACTTCACGCACCATCCTAACTACTACGGCTAAGTATTTGCATCGTTTATTAATGTTGCAACTCTCGCCGGACACCAGAAATCAAGATTGTACTGCTTTCCCAAAATAGGGATTTTTGTTGCCATTAATTCCAACAAAAAGCATCCAGTGTCGGGAGAATTCAAGGATTAATGACGCCATAAAACGCAGACAGAAGACAGGAAAGCCACGGTGAAGACATTAGCGCATAAAGAAACTACACTGCGGTTATTGCAAGCGCTTGCAAACGCATAAATTAAAGGTCCCCTGCAGCGAGCTTCCATGCCTAATAATGAAGAGAGAATGCCGGCTAATGCGACCGCATATTGAACAAATGGGCGGCAGCACACATTGTATATAACGATAGCCTGCCTATTGCAAATCGAGACAAATGATACCCACCGAGCCTCAAAGCACTAGACGCCACCCCTATGACTTCGGTATATAATGATAGAAATAGATTAGATACTGCTCTGTTTTTTTATAATCTAACGATACATCACTAATAATTAACTCATCTGTTTATTCATTCTTTAACATATGATGTCAGACCAAACGTTGATACTGAAAGGAGAATCTGCTGAAGTTACGACTATTCTTGTTAATTGTACGTAAAAATTACTCTAAATGTAAGTGCAAATGGTTTCCCTTGATTCTCATATCATTGATGTATCCAAAGTAATATTGGCTGAATAATTGAGTACGAATCGCGAAAGTTTCCAATAGCTCGATCGCATACGCTGCTAAATTTTCTGTAAATCCTGACCGCCGGCGGAAAGACTATCGGCATGCATGGCTATTTTGCGAAAAGCTTCGAAAATCGATTTCGCTTTTCTAGCACGTATTTTCCCCGAGCGCCGTTCCGCGTGCCAGCTTTTGTGGCGCGGTCTAGTACTCGTAACATTTTACGATTTTCCACGCCGACCGCTATTCGCCTTCCGAACTTCTCCTGGCGACGCTATACCAATATGTTCAGTCCAGCTGAAAGGACTTGTCAGCACCGTTGCTTCCTACACGAGAATTTCCCAGTTTATGTTGGGGAATTTCAATGACCTGTCTCATTGTAATAGGTTAGGGAGAAGACCCAAGTAAAGGCTCATTCAGACATATCAATGATTTATCTGTGCAATCCACTAGAACAGATTGTAATATTAGTATGCCATCCGTTTGTTGGCACATCATCGAATAAGCCGAAGTACACTTCGAACAACGAATTAATTATTTGCTTTAACCAGAGTATGCATTGCATTAAACCTTAAACACATGGTCTAGTGAGCATAACTGATGATGACCTTATGCATATGCGCAAGTATACCTTTATTTCGCTTATTGAACGGAAGCATAGGATTTTCAAACCAGACTCGTGGTTTCACAGCTGTAGGATGCATATGTATTGGAACAATGTGTTTACAGACAACATTGTTGTTTTCCACTGATGCTGAGCCACCGATCCAAATTCTGAGAAGGTATTATGTTATGGAACATAGGTGTAAACAGACGTGTGCAAACATAGTCGGTTTCCGTAAATGTTTGATTGAACGTCAAAATAACTAACTAGAATTTACCACACAGTGAATCAGTCCCAGACACTCAGATCTTGCTTTAACATAATCTGATTTGACGTCGCGAAGTATTTATATTGCTCAAACCGTATGACCTTTTTGCAAAATGATACAAATTAACACCATTAATTTTTCATTTCAAGTAGAGGATAAAAAAAAATTATCATTATCGGTCATTCTGATCGAAGTCTATTTAAACATTCGCCCAATTTATTCTTCTGCACGATTTACTGATATCTCTACAATAGTACGACGATGTAGGGTTTCGTGACCAATGGTCGTGTGTTTCTGCTTCATTTGGCAGAATTACGGACTAGAGATGTTCGTAAAGCAGAAGGAACACGGTATTTCACGTGCCACGAACTTTTCCTATCAGGAAAAACGAAGGTAACATGACCAATTTCGTATCAGTATCAATCTTAGCGAGAATAAAACGCCGACTGTGATTCCATTTTTGTATGTGACAAGAATTGATACAGATATTTTAATAATCGTCGACCACTCCTTTTTTTAGAAGAACAAATGGTTGTTTTTGTAATTACTAAAAGGATAGATGGCGATCTCTATGCTCTCAAGTAAGCGGATATATACATATTGGCAACACAGCATTTCAATACCCGATACCAAGCAATCAAATTGTGCATAATACCGCTTGATTGCAAATTCCAATTACGTTGCCCTGAGGTAAGATTCCATGTCAATTGGGTCGTTTATCAGAAGTCATCTGCACAGAGCAGGTATTCAAGGCGCTTTTGTTCCCCATAATTGGATAAAACGCCATCGTTTTTTCGCCTGCTGCCGCACCGCGCCGTATTTCATCTGTAGCATGGAATATACCAAAGACACCGATAATTTTCACACCACTCGGAAATTCGCAATAATACTAACAGTGATCGTTACTGATAGTTACGTCAATAATGATTTCATATATATGCCGGATGGTAATCTTCTACGTGTCAATGATCACTTTCTAAGTATTCTTTAGACGAAAGATTTTGATACGAGAGACCCAAGTTTGTGGAGAGTAAAATTTGATAAATAAAGGTAAAGGTTTTCTATGTTAGATAGTATTCTATGCTCTAGGAATCTGTATTAAAGGGCAGTCTGATATGGACATACTTCCGGCACGGAAAAGTCCGCGCGAGAGGGTGAATAAAATCTGGTTACTTCACGGGGATGATGGCGCCACACGTGCACTTTGCACGCCGTTGTCTATAAAGGGAAGCAGTCGCTTAATGGAAAGGTAGACGAACGTCCAACAGAGTACGTAGGTCACAGTGTAAAGCATGCATTTAGCCTCCGTTTTATGTGGGGCAAGTTCAGGTTACCTTCACCCTCGAGTTTCGAGAGCTTTTAGATACCGCACTTTCGCACGAGACGTCAATTCGTCCCAGTCCCTTAGCCTTTTCTCTGACACGCACGTACAAAGGGAATCTTGGATGACGAGTTTAATCCGGCAAAACATCCCAGTGTGAAATTCCATTCTCCAACGCGAGCGGCCAGTTAACCTTTGCGCAGCCACGTATTATTACATTTCTCGCTGGCCAATTGTAGTAATTTGCATATAGTCCGCGGGAATACGGTGGAATTGCATTGTGCATTATCTTAATATTCCGAATTGTTCTACACATTGCCTCAGTTAAATGTCCACGTGTAAGCGATTTAGTAGATTTGACTGAAAGTTCAGGTATACCCTTGAATATGGGTAAACCTGCCTGTAGTTGTCCATGTAGATGCGCCTATAAGCACCTGGCATTGATCTTACGCGTTCACCATGCTGCAACAGATTGATTTATGTCAGGAATATGCAGATCCATGCACATCTTGAACTACGTTGGCATTAATGCAGTCTAATCTCATCGGGTAGATGCCAAACGATCATTTTGCACGCCTTCGCGAAGTCTGTAATGCGAATTTGGCATCCTGAACTCTCCTTGTTCTATCAATCACGTCTGCTACGATTTAAGAGGAACCGCAGCGTTACGAAAAATGTAATATTAGAATTGGAAAGAACACCATTGCAGTTCTTCATTCGCATGGTATCATTCAAGAAAATCATGATAGATCTGTTTTTCAACCTAATTTTTCCACCCAGTATCTGGACGCGATCGATCAAAGTATATTTCGTTAGATCTCTTGGCAAGTTTGGGGAGTTGTTTTCCCTGTAACATGGACAATTCTAGTGGAATTCCTGGAAAACGAGAAAGTGTCGATTCCGTGACAGCATTTCCATGATCCACAGAGGATTTGCCAGTCAGAGATAACTCCGGGTGCTGTCTCTGTTATTAATATTGAAATTCAGTAGAGTTATTGATCGCATAGACATTCAATATCCATCATGAAAAAGGGAAAAACTTGTAAAAAATGTTTTTCTTATCTTTAAAAATACTTTAGTGTTCCTAATAATCAGTAAATCACTTTAGGAATCAATGCTGTCGTAGAGTATGTGTGACTAGGCTCTAAATTATTCAGATCTTTCCCCGAAATCGTCTCAAGTACAACACTGCGATCTTTCTTGATATCACAGTGTTGTGAATTGCGCTGTTCTTACTTCCTTGACGTTTTGGCTCCCGCCGGTTTTAGAATCCGGCTTGTTTGGACACGCGGCCGCGCCTGTATATATACGCGCGGGCTTGGGTCAATAAATTCGAAAACAGCGCATATGGATTGCAAATGTTAACTCCAACGTCAGCACCATTCGAAAATCAGCCCTTAGCCCCGCCGGCGCGCCGTCGAATATTCCCATCGGTGTTTTAGTTGCACCTAGCCGGGTCTTGTGTCAGGTGGAGTGGAATTGATTATTCAAGAGTCGTTGTCGATCGATTAATAGTCGCTGTGTCATCTACACATCTTGGCTGAATCTATAAAACTGGCCTTTTCTCTTTTCGGGATGGACCTTGAATGGTGTCTGACCCATGTTCACTCTTCTGCACTAATTACTTTCTCACATGTCGCTACGAGTAAAGTTCTTTTATGTGAGACGTGTAATTATTTCTGCGACTGCTAAGAAAGACAATCTCACGTTGTATAGGGCAATTCACTTGCTTTTGAATCGCTAATGATGGTTGTAGGTCGCTGAAAATGTAATAATTACACGTTGTGGAGTAATTTCAATCTAAAGCAGCTTTTAATGAATCTTTCCCACGCACTGACATTTGTTTATAATATCAAATTGTACCAATAATGGAAATAATTGGAGCTCGAGTGTGTAGGGGTTGATACAATATACGGTTGTAGGCCGGTAACCCACATTGTACTTGGATATAATACGATAGAGACTTTCCTCTTGCAGTCTAAACAAAAAATCTATCGTGGAATAATAATAGGTAACAGCTCCAAAGCCAGTATTTCTCGTGCATTCAGCCGCTTTCAATAGAATACCAATAGAGAGTACAATAGTTGCACGTTGTTAGAATTAGTTTGCGCGCACTAGTTTGACTGGTGCGCTGTGTTGCGGATTTGGCATAAGCGGCACGGAAATTGGATGTCAAAGTTAATTGAGATACGTCGCAGAGTCTCGCGCGAGATGAATGATTCTCCAGTTTTCATTGAGTCGCGAGTAGGTATCGGCCGAATGCAGAATACCTACGGCATGTCGACGCAGAATTTTGCCCTAACAAAGCTGACAGAACAAAGCATCGACGTGGCAGGGTGGACGGTGAGAGCTCGGCTGATATCGATGTTCTGAACCGTTAAACAGGACGCCCGTTGTTCCCGGCATGTCGTAGACCCATGTCTGCGACACGTGTATTTCTATACCGCTCGCCCTTCAATTGGGTAGTTATTCTTAAACCCACAAGAGATCTTCTTAAACCTTCTGGTATAAGTATGACAGTACATCTTTGCATTCAAAAGTTTCTACACCAATGATTCCTAGTTCGATATATATAGTTTACTTAAGCTTGATCTATATGTTATATCGAAAGAATTTTATTCCGAGAGCTAGCTATCACCAATGATCGAGATTCATACCACGGGACGTATAAATTCGCTGGATCCACAGGTGCCATTTAACGGTTGATGAACTCGGAGCGTTCCTGTGTCTGGCAGACTTAATTAAGAAGGATGTCGCTCGTGAGCAGGAAGCATGCAGCCGGTTCGAGCGAGCGGTTGCCCTGGTCACTGTACTATAAATGCGTCAGTATGATTCGGCACCCTCTTTCAACCGCAACTATAAATGCGCCGCGCTATAAATGTAGCCCTACGCGCTAAATTCGGCGCGCTTTGGCAATTACGAGTGCGCGCTTGTAAATGCATTAACGACGCCAACTTTACCTCGGCCAGCGCCTCCCAGGACGGTTTATTTCCGGCTGGATTTCCCTGGACCACTCAATCTCGCCCAGAGGATTCTGCCTCATACCCAACTCGCCGCAGTTTCGGGAACCCATTACCATCTTGCTCTCTACAAGGAACTGCTCTTTGGCAAATGTTGTTCCGCATCGATTCACTTATAGACTACTTATACCCTCGTTGTCTGTGCAGTTCGATTCCCGGAAGGGCTTTCAAATCTTGCTAAATTGTTAAGCGCAACTCACTTCAGGCCAGGGAGAATTTGATTCTTGTTGTTGGCATCTTATTAGGTTTAGTTAACTGTAACACTCCAATTGAATAATTGGGAAGAAGCTGCACTATGGCGAGAGACGTAAAGCCAACTAGAAGTAAACTAGCTAAGCAACTAACTGTAATACTCATCCCGAAATTGGCGCCCCATCGTTAAGAAACAATATCTTCTGTTTGTGTGTTTGCAATAAGTTTTCTGGAAAGTCCCAGTGACACGGAGCACAGCACGACCACCCGAAGGCCGCGCTTTCTGAATTAGACGTTCATGTCTAATTCCACTTGTTCCCTTCCTGCCTACTCTTCTTCGTAAGGGTTTCCTGCGAGGCAAGCCGACCCTGACCTAAATCCCGCTGAGAAGCTGCTTCGTTTCTCCCAACGGGTGTATTTATCCAGGGCTGAAATGCAATCGCGATTCCGTTTGCTTTCGGTGGACCGATAGTACTACAAGTTCATCGAAACTGCTTTTAACAATACGATCAAGTGACACCTTACACAATTACGCTCGGTCAATTTGGATAGAACGTTAGGATATTGGAACAATTTAATAACACACGCACATAATAGAGACCGCGTTCCACATCTACTCGCAAAACTTTAGATTAGAACTTGGATTTGCGTCATGGTGCATCTTACGGATGACTGGACGTCAAATGCCAGAGCACAGGCGCCCCTGAGAGAAGCTCGGAATATTAAGTAAGGCCGTATAGGCTTTGCTATATAAACGCTACTGTTGCTGTGTCGAAATATGCGATTATGCAAATCTCATACATCGTACTAGGTGTGTCCGAGTAATAACAGTTGATCAGGCGCATAGAATAGAGCGTCTTTGGTAGATTAGAATTAGAATATTAGTTTCTCACTGAACAAGTCTGTGGTTGTTTACTGATGTTGCGGGTACTACTATGTTCTAGGTGTTGTTAACAGAGGAGATTCCATCAGAAGAAGAAGATCAAGGTCGAATTCTCTGGCACCGGTGGACAAGGAAAAGGAGGAGACACAATCCGCTCCGGTGAAGGAAACTTCTTCGTACAATGTCGCGATGTTGGGCGCCCGAGGTGTTGGAAAGACCGCCTTGATCAGCCAATTCATGACCAGTGAGTGCATTAATGCATACGACAGGCAACGAGGTGAGTTGAGATAGAATGCTAATGCACCTTATGCATAAAAAAGCCTCGTTTCATCTAGTATACTTTTTAGCCTGCACCTCGGCTAATCTGAACTTTACCGAGTTCTATTCTTGGGAGAATTAGGGCAAACCAACCTATTTTACTCCCATAGGGATCCATCCTTCCCGAAACCTGTAGATATGGGATGGGATAGCATGATAATTACTTTTACATTAAAGACGCTTCAACGAATATATGCAGCAGAAATGTCTATACCCGTTATTTGGTCTCTATACTCCTGCAAGCTTTGGGGGTGATGACTTTCGAATTCCATACTGACATGAATTGGTCGTGCGAGCCGGAAACATCGATATCCGCATTGAGAGGACTCGGTGAAAAAGGAAAACTGTTTCCTACGAATGAATCAGGCATTCCGAAAGAGACGCGTCAGATATTTGGGGGGATATTGGCAGCTGGCATTCGCTATGGTTGGGAGTGCAGTGAAATGTGTTGACTAATGTAGTTAAAGGTCGGCCATAAATCGAGTTTCGTCGCGGTTAAGAGATTGAATTCATCATAGGAGAAGGTGGGAAGCAGAAACCTACACGTTCCAACTTATCTAACCCAAGAAGTGAGTATCTCGGTTTCTCATATTGGAGTGTAAAAAGACGTAGCCACTTTATAGAAACGTTGTGTGCTCGCGTTCACTTTAACATATGGCGAACACATCGAGAATACGTATTGCGCCTCTCACGTTGGTTGGTTGGTCGGTTGCCAAAATATTTTATAAATGTTTTGAGAATGACTGATCGGGCCATCTTTCCGAATTAATTGCGCTCCCATATGAGTCTCTCGGCCAGAAATAGAACTAGCCTTGAGCCGCTTCATCTGGATTGACTAATTCAATTACTGAGGAAATAAATGCGGAGTAATCGTGGCGGGCTAGGGAATCTGATGTTGGCTTGTTGGACAGTAGTCCCACGAGCTACGCATACTCTAATTTTTTAATTTTCGTTTTCTAACTCTTCGATCCTACAGATAAATATTGAGGAAGTACCAGCAACTTCATAAACGCATCAATTGTACACTGCTAGTTAATTGGTGTACAGGGTGATTCAGTTGCCTTAAAATCGCTAATGATGGCTGTAAGCTGTTGAAAATGTAATAATTAGAAGGTGTTGAGTAATTTTAATATAAAGGAGTCTTTACCGAGTCGTTTCCACGCACCTGAACATTTATTTATAATATTAAATTGTACCAATAATGGAAATAATTGAAACACGAGTGTAAAAGGGATGTTTAAAAGGCAAGTGATTCAATCTGTATGTACATGGGGTCTATTAGGTTTATGGTTGAAAGTGCTTCAGTTTGTATAGTGCGGATACGATTTCAGTAATCTCGGCATCATCGCCGGACGAAGCTAGTTTCGCGGAGCTGTAAAGGTTGCGCGAAGGCATAAAGGTGGATTGAAGCCGACTTACGCGGATTACGGATCAGATTAGGGATCAAGCAGGGGCCCACCTGGAAAGCTATCCGAGTGCGATCGTTTCGCCCGAGCGCTAAGGATTTATAGTAACGTCCTCCGACTTACTGCCAAATCGCATTTTCTCGATCGACTTAGCCTGATGAAAATAATAATTAAGGGTGTCCGGCGCGAGGGAACAGCTTAAAGACGTAGTTGCCAGCAACAATCTCGAAGGAGGGCCTCCAAGAGGCGAGGCCGAGAATGTCAGCAACGTGTTCGATAGAAGTGTGTGTGAATATCTGGGTCGAGCACCCTAAAGTACCTCGTCTTCGTGGAGTATCGTTGAAGCATTGTCAAAGGAGGCTTCGTTGTAAAGGCTTTCCCCAGTTTAAACAGTACAGAGCTATCGTTTCCTCCGCTTAAGAGTTTTTAACTCTATATATTTCCACCAGATTTAAACGATATATCGCCATACGAAAATTTCGTAAATCATTAATACCAACATACCTCTACCCTTCTCTTTTTCTTAATTATCGAAGTTGAGAAGTGGGCGGGTTGTTCATAATTAATGATTCATTAAAGAAAGCAGCGGCTATGAACGTATGTAGGAACGAACACTCCCTATAATGCAATGTCCGATGAAAGCTCGCGCACAACTCTTCAGAACGATCGGGCAATTGATTTCCCCTCAGTTCCCGGCTGTTCCGCGATTACTAAATAAACGATGGGCGTTTACTCAGCGTGTAATTCGCAAAACAGACCTCAATCTGATAAGCGTATGATGAGGGCAGTCCTGCTGACTGTGGTTGGTGCTCTGGTGTATGTATAGTGCTTCGGCTACAGGATTCGCACCCCGTAGTATGTACCTATTGTCGATTGTTTGCAGAGAAAACTATATTCGCTGCAAGTTGCACTCGCATCATCGAATTATAGTGTAATGCACCGCTTGAGTAAATCATCATTCACAGCGTGACCGCAGTACTACCCACTCCATTGATGAATTCCAATTTCAATCCTGAGCAATAAAAGCTTTCGAATCTGTTCGCCTTTTTGGGTTTGTTCGCTGCACTGGTCTAAAATTGATTGCAATTTATTAGCCCCTTTCACTAATACCGGTATTAATACTTGATGAACTGCAGAGCAGCGAAGGGTCTATCGGGGCAGGTAGGCGGTTGTAGATAACTGTCGTCGAACCCTTGCGTCGTAGCCATCGGTTTCCCTTTAATTACCGTGATCGTAATCGCTGGAGGAATGGGTAGGTACTATATAGAGGGATTAAAGTTACCGTCGGCGGCGTCGTTAGATAGCTAGGCGCGCCGATAAGGACATAATAGACACGTAATAGCACGATGACCCTACTATCGGTGTAGGTACGATCGTGTCCTTAAACGTGTCATCGGTGTATCACGACGTGCACTGCTTTCGTCAAACCTTTACGAATATTGCCAGTCACATTTCGCCTGTCAGTAGCATGGGTATGCTCCGGTATTGGCAGTATGACACGTTCCCGTCTGTGAAACCGGCCGGGCCAATCATTTAGTAATTCGTAGAGCTTTATGCCTGGCTTTGCACATTGGGACCAACCTGCTCTCCAGCAAATTCCTAATAAAATACTCGTTCATTTGAGAAAATTAAAAAAGTGATCATCTTGAGAGTGACACAAGGAAATGTCTACTGCACCAAACCTACATTAACACGACGAATTGAGAACTTTTTCTTTTTCAAAGCCCGTTATGTATAGAATGTAGTGACAGGGCTGCACAATCCTGAAAATACCCTGAATATGTCAAGTATTTTGTAGAGGTGAAAACCTTGTAACGAAAATTACAATTTGTAGAACTCCAATGTGTTAATGAAGTCTCGCGTGGGCCGGATAATTATAAGCGGCGGAAAGAGGAAAGTTACCGTAATACGAACAAAGCGAATATTTGACATTTAAATATACATTCACAGTCTGAAAGGCCCACGCCAAATGAGTGGGTAAAATTGGACTTAGCACGAAAACATAAGATTGCGTGAAGTTAAAGTTAAAATTGACTGGGTTCACTGATTAAACTGCTCAGGTGCACTCTCAAGCAACAGAGTCCATTACGACCGTCTGCAATCGTACTTTAATTAAGGGGCTGTTTTCGATTAGCAGGCTACTAATTTGATTCAATTATAAATTAAATTAAAGTCGTAGACTAGCTGTTCCGTCCATAGACGCTCGCAAACCAATCGCTAGAACGATCCTATTAGAGAACTGATTTTTTCTTTAATTTGCCTAGTGAATTTACCTAGAGCTCAAACCCGGAAATCGGCCTTTCCGTGTCACTCGCAAATTTGGTCCTTTTGTAGGTATACCCTAGTTCTACGAAGTCGCTACAAGTTTTCTACGAGACTTTGCCTAGTATCAGCTCACTGGGACGTGAAATCTGAAGCTACCGGCTCACGCTGTTGCGAGGGATACGTGTGCTTTTGTAATTAGTTGCTTGAAGCATGTCGTTCACAGGGAACTTTGTTCAAAGCGCGCGTGAAACGAGTGGGCAATTTGTCCTGAATAGTATACAATCCCTCTTAAGTATATGGGAGCGGATGATTAGTAGGATGAAATACGTATATTCCCGTAAATTGGATTTATTAACGGTACCGCTTATTCGGAATTCACTAGCACTTGAATATTCCCAAAGGTATACATATTATTATAACTTTGCAATTGGATTTTGTGCATCAACGTAAATTTTATATGTATATGAATTCATAAATTTGGGTTCAAACTTACATGAAATTGGATGAGATGTTAAAATGAAAGTAGTTGTACACTAAAAGCATACGACGACACGGATTTCTAGTCATTTTAATATTAAGCATTTTCTTTGAAGTTATATCATTGACATTCTTTCGAACGTCAGAGGTAATTAAAGATTACGAGTAGAATATAATGTAAACCTTTACCTTTTGGATCCCCGATTAATAATTCATTGTTTGGAAGAGTTCTTAAGCACCTCGGCAGTCTAGGCCCTTAAATGCAAAAGGAATCAAAGGGTACACTTGATTAAAATTCCATCTTGTTCTACTTCGTCGTTTCATTGAAACAAGAAGGTTCATTTGAGTTCCACTTCCAGCCTCAAAATGGGAACTTGTGGTATATTGGAGGTTGAAAATATCACAAGGAAAGAAACGATGGGAATCGGTCTGAAAGCAAATCAATGATTGGCGAAATTCCCTTGATACTTTAACTCTGCCAATGGGGGTTCAGTAATATTCCAAGTGGAAACCATTTGAGATTCTAGACTGGGGTTGACATCTTACCTGAGAACTTCCCAGACTTCTCTTGGAACTATTATTATCCATTTTCAATTTAAACTTTGTTTTGGAATGAGTCTACTCTATTTTATTCGATCTCTCATTAAATTTAAGAAGGAAGGGAATATCAACGTCGCCTGTTTTTGACACTAGAGATCATTTATTAATAATGTTCAACACATTTAATTCGATTTTGTGAATGTAAAATGTGACTCGTACCGCATTGGTATTGTGTCCGATAAATTTGCATTATGTATTCGCCCTCCCTCTGCCTCTAACACCTTGCCGACCCCTTCATTGTAACAGAAACCCCGAAGAACGCTTGCTGGTTTATGGGAAAAGTTTAAACTCTTTATTGCCCAACCTAACGACAGCGTCGCCGTTTATTGGACGTTAGCGATCCCATAGAATTGAATTTATGCCCTTTCCCATTACCACCAGTGTGAAATATTCATGCAAAGAAATCATTTTCGGAAAGCAAATGGTGTCAGTTTCAGAATTCGTTTCATTCGCCGCTTTCGAGTGCAAGTATGTAGGATCGTGGCACATTAACGCTGGGCACGTGGATGCAAGTGCATAGAGGAAATGCCACCAGAACTAAGAGCTCCTTCATAGTATAACTATAATTAGATCCCATTACGAAGGCGACGAACGTGAAAGGTAGAGAATCTCGAGTGCAGCCGCTATCAATTTCTCCTGCTATTCCACTAAAGGGACCCTGCGCCTATGACTCCCATAAGCAATTTATAACTTCTAATACTTCCTACTGTCATATTTATATTTCTTAGGTAACATTAAAACTTAGGTAACAATTACTTTTTATACGGGGCGTGACGCACCCAGAAAGAACGTAAGAATTTCTTTCTAGATATGTAAGTAAACCTTAGCGAATATTGTTTAAACAACCATAAGGATTAAGAGTCGATTTTCGTATTTCTTATTCATCAATAATTTGTGACGAGTGGAAAAATATAAGTGCTGGGTGAATTGTCATTTAATATTAGTTGCAGTTCGGCCTGATTCAGCCTTGGAAGTACATTTTAGTAATATTGAGTTGCATCTATGGCTACTAATGACCGAGGGTCTAAACTTTGCACGAGGCTTTTGATACTGCGCATACCAGCGCAATGCTATGGGACGAACTTTCCTTTTACTCGGTTTCCCATGGCAGTTTGCGGTTGTGGTAGCTGCAATACCGGCGTGACGGTAATTTCAGGCACAGCTTGTTTTACCGCGTTTCCTTCGACGCCGTCACGCAATTTCCATCGAAATTACGCTCTGGAACTCAGACCGACGCCCATTTTTTTGAGCTAACCAATAACCGCAGCGGGCGAGTCAACTTTTAAATTACATCGCACATCGAAGCTTCTCCACAAGTGACCACATACAGTATATTAATCGCAATCCCTTGGGTATCGAATGTTTGTCATTAAGTCAAATTGAAATGACAGATGAATAGCCCAATTTCTTTTCAGTTTAAATGTCTTCAATCCAAACTCTTCAAATGCACTAGTTGATTGATTGCAAACCTTTAACAGAAATCAGTTGCTCGACGCAGTCTGATTCAACCTGGTTGCATTCACCAGAGCATCCCAGTTCAGTACTTTTCCGCCAGTCTTTAGGAGGCTCAGCACTTCTGTGGATATAACCATTTCGTTCGCGACGGAGGGATTTCCTCGGGCGATTGCCTTCCAAGAATATATTCTTTTGACCGTTGTACCTCTACACCGAGCATCCCTATAGAGGCGACATAAGATATCGAGCTGAAAACAATCCACGTCCATGTATGGGATATCGGATGCCCGGGAACATCTGCTCCCGACGACCAAAGAATTAAAAGGATCCCTTTTTCTATCAGTGCTATCTGTCGCCAGAAAGTTTGACATACGAAGCACATCTGATTTTATTGTTATGTGCACAGATTACACCAGTTCGGCAATGTTGCATTAAACTTAATCCTATACATTAGCGTGCGACTCTCGTTCTTTTAAAGGCGCGTTAGAGCCCTTGTGTTGCAAATGGAACAAGAAGGGTGGCGCAATCGATCAAGTACCTGATTCAAACGGCGCCTTTATACTCTCTCTAATTCCTCATCGATCTTCTTTTCACTTCGAAAGAAATAGCTGGTGGCGAGTTACCGGTGATGGAGGGACCGATGTCAAGTTTCCCGGGATAATTCCACTGTATATTGGGGTAGATGCCGTGGCGAGATGAGCGGGAGCACCAAAAGCCATAGTGCATACGGAGACCCAATACAATACTGCCGTTCTTCAGCTTTAGTTCATGTGAATATGTCAATATAGTTGTAAACCGCGAGGATTGCGAATCTAATAATAAATCGAATCAGCTGAAAGAGCGCGGTGGAATTTCGTAGAAGAAGCTCACTGTCGACCAGCGGGAAATCGTCATGATATTTTTCCACGAAAGCCCCGATCAAGTACAACGTACTCAGTATACATATGCCCAGCGCAGGAGAAGGATCAATGTAAGAGCGAGGGTCGGGAGGAAGAAGAAAGGCGTATGTCCCGAAAAGCGGGCAAAGCGAAAACGAGAGCGTCGTTTTCCAGGAAGGTATAAAAAGAAAAGTGCAGGAATACGGGCAGGCTGGAAATAGCATCGGTTAATTTTGCGCGATTGCCCGCTATAAGCGTACATCATACAAGAGTTTCGTGTCTGTTCATCGTCTGTTCTCCTTGTTCTCCTCGCACTTCTCTGCGTCCCTCCTTATCCCCTTCATCCCCTTTGCTCACCCTCTTTCCTCGAGATCCAAGGCGGATCCCTCACTTTCATCCCCACTTCATTTATCATGTTCCCGGCTTTCGAGGGACTTCCAGCGCGGCCTCCACGTATTTCCGTCTGGCCCGTTCATGCTTTCCGCGCGCGCGTCCTCCGATCTTCGCCTTTATCGTGAAACTTGCTTCGCGAGATCTGGATAATCGGTTTAATTATTCGGGCGAGGAGTAATGAGGTTACTAACTCTCTTAATGCTTGGCAACACCGAGTGGAACAAGGTGAAATCCAAGTTGGTTCAATCATTGCGAGCCCCTTTCAGGCTTTGTTCCTTTCCTAAGCAAATGCGGAATATATACGCCGCGCCGGTTTCTCAGTGAGTAGAATGCAAGAGTTTAATCTCGAAGATCTCTCAGTAATAATCAACTGGCATAAGGCTTTCTGTAGAGTCTCTAGAAAACGTGAAATTGCTCTGGCAAAGAGAGCAAGTACATCGAGACAGGGCGGCGTGAAGAGAACCGCGGTCAGTGACTTTGCTTCATCTGACATCATCGAATTACGTATGGGTCGAGGGACAAAGATACCGGGCGTGCTAGAACTCGTGCTTGACGAGGACCCACGAGGGAGGACGCATTTAGATCTACGTAAGATTGCAACGGATGTTACCTACGTCATTGGCGGGATGGCAATCGAAAAACGAGACCGATCGCCGCAAGCCTCTTTTCCGTTCTAGCTGAGCGTAGCGGGTCTTGTACCCTCGAAAGCTCGTTTATTTGTAGCCGCTCCACTCGATTATTTTCCTTTCGGCCACGTTTCCTTCCTATCGCGCGCATCCTGGAGATCGTCCTGCCCTGACACTCGTGGTAGCCGTGAGGGCTGCCTCGGGGAAAAATAAATGACTCGACATATCAAAAGGATCGATACTGTTTTACGGGATTTTCGTCAAACAGCCGGGGCGCCAAGAAATCTTCCGTGAAATTAGCGTATGTCAGAGGCTATTTAATTGTGGCCAATCTGTGGGCATTCAAATGACAACACTTCAAGTATGAGACTCATAAAGCAAGGAACGATGTATTGGAGGTTTGTCTTACAAGGCCGTCGTCCGGACGATCTCTGCAAGGCTCCCTTGCTTGGCAACCTTCTCTGTTTAGCATTCAGGATGTCTCCATCATCGTGACTTGCTCTTGTCCTTATGGCACCTTGAGTGCCTGCGGCTTTTCCCTTAAGGGGAATTCACAACTTCCTTTACATAATAATACTGATTAATTTTTTAATCTACAGATTAATACTTACTTAATGTCTGGCTTGGCATACCACAATGCATATCATAATATCCTGAGTCAAAGATATCGAAATAAATTTGTTATCTTTTTTGGTATTTCTCTGTTCTAGACATGCCGAGCGAACAAACAGTTTCCGTCATGCTCAACGGTGAGGAAAGCGAGTTAAGATTCCTGAACATGACTAATCCCAAGGTGAGGGGACATCTTTTCACTTTGCTTTGATTGTCTTCTTATGATGTATTCGTTCTTAAAATTTACTCCGAGCCTGTATCTACGCTCTCTCTCTGTAAATCATTGGTTTAACCTTCGCCACTGAGGGCACCAAAGGCTTGAATCGAAAATCCAATTGGAATTTGGTGTTGAATGGCCCTAAGGTATATGTATGGGAAATAGTAATGACTCTGAATTTCTGTCGTAAAGGATGAGCTCGAGAAAACACCGCAACCGGATGCATTTGTGGTGATGTACTCAGTGATAGACAAGGCTTCCTTTCAAAGGGCCGAGGAGTATCTCGCGCGACTTCATGATTTGGACCTCCTTCGCGGCAGGCCTGCCATTCTTGTGGGAAATAAGGTCGACCTCGTTCGATCTAGAGTGGTGTCCTCCCAAGGTTAGTGACCAATATCTTTCTCCTCCTCATTTTTAAGTTCTTCATAAATAATATCGGAAATCAAAAAATGATAGAGCTCCGAGTTACTTTAAAAATAAGTGCCACAACGATTTGAATAGACCGAAAAGAGCAGCAGAGAAATCCATTTAAGTTGCTGTGCTTTTAACAATGTATTTGCAGATGGCAAATGCACAGCGTGCACCTATAGGGCCAAGTTCATCGAGATCTCAGTAGGAATCAACCATAATGTGGACGACCTGCTGGTTGGCATTCTGAACCAGATACGATTGAAGCAAGTGCAAGGATTCGGTGAAAATCGAACGGGGCACTCAGGGACTGACGGCAGTGGACATTGGTATAAATCGCGGGGTGTTGTGCGAGCCAGTATGAAGGCCAGGCAAATGCTCACCTGGCTCTTCGGGAAGGAGGACAGCAAATTCAAGAATTGCGAGAATCTTCACGTACTTTAAGAATGGGAACCAATATCTCCGGCGTACCTGAAGGTAGACCCTATAATATTGCTAACGACATGATCCAAAGAGATGTTAATCGTCCGTCTGACGAATCGACGAAAGCCAAGCGAGAAAATCTAGCTTCCATACAAGGGGCTCATAATTCCCGCAGAATGTCATAGCATGAATCGTTCCTCAAGGTACATTTAGACGCAATTTCTTCGACTGCGTCTTCGCAGTTCTTCTCATTTCGCGCCAAAGTGTTATACCCAAAGCTCTACGTAATAAATATTTCTTCTGAGACGCGGAATTACCGGAGAAGTCTAAGTTTAGCTTTACAATACTAATGACGAGCTCTCGGTAGGTATTGTATGTCGAACAGGGGGTAAACTGGCCGTACCTGCCAGACTTAAAAGAACGCGACGGAAGTGCCAACAATCGAACCGAACACGCGTCATTAGTTACGGGAGAATTAATTTTCAGTACTAAGGTGTAAGACTGCTAGCTCTACGCGAGCTCGTCGGCTAACGCATTATAGACATACGAATTGGTGACGAGTCCGTATCCGTAGCGTACAGTTTCAGTTGACACGACCAGTAAGGAACACGTAAAGGAATTCACCACGCATCGTATTGATTAGAGCACTGTCAAAGGTAGAACTGTACGAATGATGAAATCTTTATTACTGATCGGGGATCGTTGTACTAGGGATAACTAATTGGCTCGATGTCTAATACAGTACATACTAATAGCGTCACCAGGTAATACTTAACGATAATTGATAGATCAAGAGTTCAAATTGACTCAGAGTGGGTACAAGATCAATTTAATTGGACCATGGCATAATTTAGCGGCCACTCAACTGTACGGGGCGTTGCTTATTATACAATAAGACTAGTTTCTGGACCTTTTTAAATAAGCTAAATATATATATGACGAATTCGTGAAACGTGAATGTACGTGTACCTATCTAAGCAGATGTGTGTAAGTGTGATTCTTAATTTCCTACTCCTTTGTAACACTTTGCCATCCGAATGGATACATTTATTCTTCTCAACTATTCTTACTCCTGCACCAGTTGAACAACGAGTTTAATGGGCAGTGCGTTACCGTAAAACTGTTTGATGTTAAGTTGAAGAGGATTGTAATTATTCTGTCTGAACTAAGGTTTATTACTTGACAATGAATAAACACTCACTGATTAAAACCACTTTCAACATGTGGATAGATTTATCCTTTCGGCAAGCAAAGTATGAAAACAGATTGGTATTTTAATCTAGCTTTAGATTTGCGATTTACTTCGTCTATTTATGACATTAAGATTATAAGGAAAGCCACCGCAAATAGCATGGAAAGTGTTCACGCTAGTAGACGCTAGAAGGTTAATCCGTAAGAATTGCCGGAAGAAATCGCCAGTCTAAAGTTTCGGTTCCGGAAAGGAACAGTGCTAGGCTGAACCAGGTGTTGTTGCATTGCGTGTTGTCCCCATGAAGGGACTAGTACCACTGAAAAAGTTTATCTTTCGAGACCAATTTCCCGGAGTTCAGAAGCCTTTCGGGTTTTTCTATCGAGAAGCCAAGATATATCAATGTATTGTCTATTTTCTGCGATCTTTACGCCTGTTTACCCGAATTACCTGTAACTCTCCTAATTCGAATATCAACTACTGTCTAGATAAATGTCCTCACATACATACACACACACACAAACACATACTCAAAACGTCGAGATTGAAATAAAACCGTAACTTTGAATTGAAACGATAATATTCAATGTGGTTAATAAAAACTTGACGATTTGTCCTAAACAAGGGTTGATTCAACCGCTCAGTTGTCGCCGTTTAAACAAGTTTAACGTGACAAATATTTTCCGCTCTATTATCATGGGCAATCAAAGATGACTGACTTTCCTGGCATCAGACTCAATTTTTTCTGTATCGCGAAATAAGTTTTCGCATCGAGGACCTCAAGATTCGTATAAAGTGCCTTTATGTATTTTTCTATAATGTAAGATAATTGTAGCCCCTGCGAGATAGCTGATACTGGTCGCTATGCCACCAGAATACAATAATAGACCCAATGAATTCGTCACGACAATTTGGAGAACGATTTACAAGTCTTAGTAACATAACTTGTCATTTGGGCTTCACAGGAGTATACTCCAAGGTGTTCTATAAACATGGAATGATTTGGTAGTAGGTCATCATTGGCTGGCCAAAATGCTGATGCGGCGTTTGCAGAAGGGCACCGGGCCTTTGGTAAAATTACACGAGTAGCTCGCATTTCAGAAATCCACAAGGATTCGTTTCTGTCTGCGTTGTCAGCTGGCAGACAGAAGTAGGAGTTGCGCCATGATGATATCCTTCCGAATGATGTTACTTGATGTTTCCACTTCGTTAGTGTAATCCACGGTGAATGTATTGTCGCTGTACTTTAGTGTGTCTTGCGAAGAACGTTATTACTGTCTCTACTGTGTCCGCTGTACTGTAACACGTGATGTGACAATACTGCCATCCCTTGATAGACATGCGCGCGCGAGAAAGAAAGAGGAAAGCGAGAGAAAAAAGCGTGCAAGAGAGAGAAAGAAGAGAGAGGGAGAGTATGAGAAGAAGAAAGCGGAAGAAGAGACTGGGGTGTGATTGCATGTTCGTTTTGGCGTAAATATTCTTTCAAAGAGACACTGAGCACGGATATATGTGCAAGCCGGCAATCCGGGTGCATGGTATACCGGCATACCTTAGATTTTAAGGAGCGCTCCCAACTCTAGGGAGACTCGGACGAATGGCTCTAATCCCGTGGGATTAATTGTATGTTAAGGGAAATAAAAATGTAAACTACAGAAGATGTAGTGTTTCCTGCACACCCTCGTATTTTTACTGGTGACTCTCATTAAACACACTCTTTCCAAGCTAATATTTCTGGTAGGAATTAATGAATGTGTGAGTGGAATGCAAGAGAATTGAGTTTTATACGAACATGTAAAACCAAAATGTTTCGATATTAAGCCCAAAAGTTTCTTTGACAAATGACCTCCAATTCAAATACTAATCATGCTAGTTTCCAAGAATAAGATTTATTCTTCGTGTAATATTCACCAAAGGAAATGATGCAAGCCTTGCTGCTCATGAATCGTTCACTGTTCATGGAATCATTCAGCAAAGACAGTCATAAATCTACCCTGACAATTGTTTGATAAATATTTCCTTGCCAGACGCTTGCGCTTTGTACAACATCGATCACTTTGATTGCTACCGTTGTATATCCGGATATTTGAAGCGTGGAAGTTTGCTACGAAACCAAGGGAACCTTTGCTTGGATACCAGTGGATAAGTTGTAACCTTGCAGATATATGCTTTGCCGCAATGACAGAAGTGCGGAGTTGCTATTATCTATCGATGATATTCAGTTACGTATTTCGCTAATAATATGCGGGGTAAATGTGAATTTCTCTTATGACTTACCCATTTTTTTGCAATACGATTCATTATGTTCAAGTGCTGGATCTAAGGGAGGCGTTTAGGTTCACTTAACCAAACTGAAGCAAGCAGCTGGCGTTTCTAGCGGCACGAAGGGGACTAGCCCCATTTTCAGTGAAACTTTCAACCCTAGAGTAGCTCGAATAAGAACTACGGGAGTACACTGAAAGATGGCTGCTGGAAAACCAAGTACTTGCAAGGAAGCGATTCGCCGCTGGGAAGAGGAGAACAAGGAAGAAGCTTCCGGTGCGAAAGAGGTGACTTTAAGCTTTCAGTGGCCTCCAATCGAGAAGATGGATAACTCCCTGGCGCTCCTCACAAATTGCGAGAAATTGTCCTTATCGACCAATATGATTGAAAAGATTTCAGGTATTTTCATCATTTGTGAAAACAATATTTCCTTCGTATTGCACACTGACTTTCAGTTGCTGTGTTGCGAAACACTTCAGTTTAATTCATCTGTTATACCGCTTCCGTATTTCGCCAATTTTTGCAGCTTCGGATTAAATGTTTGTTATAAAATTATCATGCTTACTTGAATTCCTTCGGTATCGGGGGAAAATCAACAATATTGTTATGAAACGAGGGTATCAATTCATTGACTCACTGCTATTAAATGTAAATTGCACGAAATATGTCCTGTGAACAATGTATCGCCAGCATATATCGACAGCTCTCGATAGCAATTACGAGACCGATAATTGTGTGCGCCGGGTAAGGGACGCTTTCCATAATTCGATATAATGCATCTTGTTATAGGCTGAATACAATTATACGCTCGATTATGGTAAACGAATTCTACGTAGCGCACTTTTATAGAACATCGTAACTCCCGCAGGACTTCCCTAGCGACGTCATCGACTTCATTAGACAGCTTTCTTCCTGAATATATTAAATGCTACCGAAGTTCGACTACAACTATAATTTGAAAACCGATTACGGGATAAACTTTTCTCTGGTTAATAATTCAGTTTAGGAGAGTCTCGGTGGATTAGAAAGTTAGAGAAGTGTTCTAGAAACATTGGCAGTAGGAGACGTGTGTCAAAGGAATGTGAAAGCAATTGACTGGATTGATCAAATCTATCACGAGAGTGTGAGAAGCTGAACGGCGTAGGTACTTTGTTGGCACAGGGATCGGCACGCTGAAGAACCTGAAGATCCTTTCGGTAGGCCGTAATTTAATCAAAGGATTCGCCGGCCTTGAACCCTTAGGGGATACCCTTGAGGAACTTTGGATCTCGTACAATTGCATTGAAAAGATGAAGGGCATCAACGCGATGAGAAACCTACGCGTCCTCTATATATCGAACAATTTGGTGAGGGAGTGGAACGAATTTGGCAAGCTCCAGGAGCTGACGAATCTCCAGGACTTACTCTTCGTTGGTAATCCGCTCTACGAGAGCATCGAGGTATTTCCTCCAGTTCCCTACATTCTCCAACACGTGTGTCTAATACACCCTTAAAAGAAGTCCGTAGTAATAGTTAATAAATAATATCAGGAGTTGGCTTTTAAGTCTCTAATGTGATTAAGTAATTGCAACTACCTATCTGGCAAGCAAAGTGAAGCTAGGATCAAATCGGGACTATTGTTGAGTCCACCATGATATTCTTTGTATTCGTGCTTTTATATAGCGATATATTTTCATGCAGGTGGAGCAATGGAGGGCAGAGGTGGCGCGCCGTTTACCATCATTAAAAAAATTGGATGGCGAGCCTATTATAAGGGCGGAGGACGGTTCGGCCATAAATCGCCCGACTAAGAATGAGGTTGCTGCGCTCATTTAAAGTGCAAAATAAGTTTTCATCTCTAGGTAGCTCAATTATTCGATCATTACACTAATATTTAACTGATAATATTAAAGCTCATTATCCAGAGAATACCAGGCATTACTTACCACGTACACTTTCATATTCTTCCATGTTTAATATACCTTATTGATCAGTACAAGTTTGTATTTTACGTTTTGCAATAAAGTGTTATGGGGTAATGAAACCAATGCAAATCTCAGTCAATCAAAAGAACGTACATTTATGTTAATTTATTCGTTTCACGATACAAGATAGATCGTACATACGCATGGTGGTTGTAAAAGGTTGGAAAAGCAAATAGAGTTCGATTGGATTCGATGCACGAGACGTATCGAGGATCGGACAGACGATGATCCTCGACACACAGATAGAAACAGAGAGATAGGGAGAGAGAGATAGAGACAGAGAGTGTGTGTGAGAGAGAGAGTAGTTGAGAGATATCGCCGGAGTTCAGTGTTTTTCTTCTTTCGTTTTCCCCGCTTTTTCGTTTCGTGAAGGCATGTAAGTTACAAAGATGTGTTAGTAGAGTAGAGAACGATTAGTCGCGTTTGTAATGAGAGACTTGCGCATAGTTCGCGCGTGGCAATGTGCATTAGAAAAAATTGACGTGTTTTTTTACGGATTCCGCCCTATCTACCACATCATCTTGTTTCTCGTAATTTTTTTGTCGGCGAATTTCTCGCTTTTCTCTAGAAGGTACTTTCGAATTCCGTAGGCAAATGGTTTTCTCATCGCGATTGATCATTTGCACGATGAGCTTGAAACGCACAGGTTCTCCTGTCTGAAGTCCGTCGAACTAGAGGCAGCACGAAGATGCCGAGGCATAATTCCGCGGCGTTCGCGCCGGGAGAAGCCGGGAAGATATTAGAAAGAGTCAGATTGTACGAGCAAATCATAGACAAATCCCCCGAGGGTAATATAGCCCCCCTTCACTTCTTTCTTCAAGGTTTTGTCTCCACATTCTACCGAATACTTTGCGTCTTAACGTCAGTTGGACAAGGAAATTAGTTCTCTCCTCGTTCAGTGCCAACAGAATTAGTGTAGTCTATGTAATGCGAAGATCGTTGGCAATAAAACTAAATTCGAAACTCCTATAGCTCGCATCAGTTGAGTGCCAGTAACTCATGATGACATTTCAAATTAATGAATGCAGGAATTCATTGGAATTTCACTGGACTTTAGGCGAAACCATTTTATTCCCAATCTCTTGATAAAGATTACGATGTCCCTGAAAGACCGATGGACCACATAACCGTTTAAAGTCCTCCCTAAGATATAAGCGTCACTTACGATTTGGGAAAGAATAGGAAGAAGGTCGTATCCCAGAAAAAAATAGCCGCGCTTCCGGAAATTTAGAAGTTCGAGAGACGAACCCACAGTAAAAAGATAGAAAGAGAGCTTCCAGCGAATGACGAGTAAGAAAAATATTATTTATCCACCCTCTGCAATTGTATCGTTGAAGCGATGCCAATCGGCGCGCAGAATTTCGCTGTTTCGAAATTTCTCTTCTCGAGTGGTTGAATGACGCGCGAATAATATCGTGGGGGCTAAGCGCATATCTTCGACATTTGACAGTTTACTCAAATTGGGGCAGAATTCCTATTTGACTTTTTGCCGAATGGCAGTCGTACTGATGACTAGTGAACAATTGCACGTAGTCTCACATAAGTTTGTAATTAGCACCATCGGTCAAACTAACAACCAACAGAGAATCTCTGATTTGCGCTTAGACCCTGCATCTGTAAGGTACGGTAACTCGTACATGTTCATCTCGAAGTTTGTAGAGTTGACACGCTTCCGTTTAGCATCGCTTCGAGGTTCAGCGATTTCGATAGCATTTTAGACATTTATCCTTAGGTACATCACACTGACAGGGATAGAGTTTTCCATTCTTGCTTCTCTGCGCTTCTTCCTCCCAGGCGTATGTTGTCAACACGTATATGCATCTCTGCTCTGACACAAAAATAGGTTTCTCGACAATTCTCCTAGTTCCATCGCTTTCCGCCCCTCGATCCCCTTTCTATTTAGTAATGAGTTAGTATGCGCCTCAGTTAGCTTTACCGACACCGATTATATTCAACACATTTTACACTGAGAAGGGTCTGCGGAGTAGAAGAGTTCGCGCGGGATAGAGAGCCGACGATCTTTCCGCGGGGATGGATTTTCGTAAGGTTTCCTTTTTCCTTCGACTGGTTGCTTCGCTCATCTTTCTGGCTCGTTATCGTTGGATTGATAGCCCGCGGGCTCGATATCACTCGTACCCGCGATCCTTGTCGCGTCGCGAGCTCGTCTTTGTCTTTGCGTATCGTTGTTTCTGCTTCTTCACGAAATCTATTGCCGTTTTGTCGCCAACTCTTGTCTCCAAGATTTGAAGGATTGGGTGATCTGAAACACAAGACAACGGCGTTTAATAATGCAGTTAGATCTTGCCGGACGAATTTCCTAAACATGGTCTTTGGTGCTTTCACAAGAGTTCGGAAAACAGGCGTTGGTGACATATCATTGTTGCATGTAAATATTGGAAGAAAAGTTACAGCTTTCATAGTTGACGTTATAGGAATCTAAGATAGATGGAGTGTTTGATTTCGGTTAATACAACTATAATGCAGTACCCACTTCGATTTTTTTGATGCATTAGGGGCAACTCCGTAGGCTTGAGGCCGTGAAAGTTATCGATATTCGTATTAGTGTCAGCGACACCCGGTATCGTGCTTAGTCCAAGGAATGCTTCGCCGGCAAAGTCATTCGCCGTCAGCATATCATGGTCCATGACAGTGAAGAGGACCATTGTGTCCGGGCTGCGACACTGCTCGACGCTCACCGAGCTGGGAACAAAGGGAGGGCAGTATTTGTATGATGAATCCATTGCACCATGAAGAACTTGTGTTCCGGCAAATGATATTTGAAGGATATGCCAAGCTCACTTACAATTCGAAGCACTGCTCGAAAACCGGATTAAGCGTCTTCTTGATGACGGCGGTCTCCTGGCCGGCGCAATGCTCGAAGATCCTCCGCGGCAGCAATTCGATTATAACGAAGGGATCGCTCAATCCATTCGTGTCTAACGGGATCACGTCCCTCGCACTGATCACTTCGACGCAGAGGGAGTCGTGATAAAGATACGCCCTCACCGTCAGAACACCGTACTCTGACGAAGTGGTATTTATTTGTTCCTGTGCGAAAGTAAAAAATGTACGTTTATCATGTTTCGCACCATCCCTGCAATGCGATAAAGGGGTACATGCTTGACGTACGACCGCCCTTTGCGGCGAGTAAGTGAAACAAGGGGTGTCTCTACCAGAAGATAAATTGGCAGCGATGAATCGATCTTACGAACGCACCTGGAGTCGTTGCCCGTAATAACGATCTATTAGGAAACCGGTATCCATCTTTTGGTACTGCAACCGCTCTTCCACCCCCACAAAGGTCTGGGAGCGCAGGACTTCATACGGCAGTCCCTTCTCATCAGCGTGGAAAAATTTCAGCAGGAGCTCCAGGGCTTCGTGAAGCCTTTCATAGAACCTCGGTGACTTGTCCTGTAAACGTGGGAAACTTTCCTTTATTTGTTATCGTGCAAACTTTAGCAATTTCGCAAATATCATAGTTGCCCAGATTACGTACGTCTGCGTTTCCATTCATTTGATTGCTCAATTCGGTGAGTACGACTTCCCAGATCTCCTCGAGGACACGTGTAAAGTTCACCGCGAGCAGGGCCAAATTCAGTTCGGCCAAATGAACTTCTAGATACTCTAAGAGAGGTGCGATGGCTTCCGAAGTCGGTAAACTGTCGGGCGACCACGCTAAATGGAACATTGACTTGCCCAAGGGTGTTCTCATCTGCGCGAGAAAGAATGCAATTCGGAACAACGATTTAGAGAACATTGACGGTTTCATGTGGTTAATAAATAGGAAAGGAGTGTGTGCGAGGCATTTAATTTGTAAGTGCACAAGAGGATTGCCTACCTTCGCGCCAATCTTGGAAATAATTTGGTCAATGTACATGAGCATCTGTCCAAGTACTTGTTCCAGAGGTGAGGTCAAGGCGTTTCTCCACTGTCGACCGGACTCTGTGACCTCTAAGCTTTTCAAGATTTGCTCCACTTGCAATTCCTCGCCCAGACTTACCAGCGATTGCCTTACGTACTCGAGGCCGTTCATTACTACGCACATCTGTACATGAAAATCATCGTACTTCGAATGATTAGTTTAATCGGCGGGAACAGTCCCGATAATTTGAGGACGTGTACCATTTTCTAATGCAATTGAAAGTTCAGCATAATGATTTTCGAAACTCTCTCGTATGTGATATTGCAGATACTAAAGGTATATTTGACTACGTCTGGAAATAACGGATTAACATTTCATAAATTTCAATGGCTAATTTTCTAAAAGAATATTAAATACATGCGTAAAACAAATTGTTCTCCTTGAGTGAGGGGTAATTATCTCAATTCGATTAAAAGACCCCTACTAATAATGTGAAATCTACGGCATCAAGGTATCGGCTACTTTATTATACCAGTTACATCCCGCTCTACTTTTTTCGCTAGGGGAAGCGCAAGCTGCAAAGCGCAGGTCGTTGAGCTTTGGAACAGCGTCGGTTATGCGTGCTTTTTGGAGATGGTACACATCCTCTAGAACTACTTTGCAAAGCCAGTGTAGGTAAACTAATGCGAAGCAGATATACCTGATCGATTACCTCGTCAGTGGTTTTATAGGGGGTTTGGTCCTCGTAGTAACGACTGTTCGCCAGTTTCTGGTGGGTTATCTCAGCGTAATGGCCAGCTGCGCTACATATTGCCTACACACATGCATGAGATCATCAAATATTTCAAGTGCCCGGATCAAATTCATAATAGACTTTCGGCAAAGTTCTCACTCAATAAAAGACCATATTTGGAAAATTGGTCATTCAGACTTTAACCCAAAATACTCACATCTATAACTTTGAGGACGAAGTCACCAGATCCAGGAAGATCCGGCCACGCTAATCTCTTCCAGAACTCTTTGATCTGAAAAAGCAATTCTCTTATCATCGGGCTTTCAACTACACAATAAGAGACGGGCAGGTAATTTGTCGCCAACAGATATACTTACTTGATAAAAGCATTCAGTGACATCGTTGACGGAAGCGCAGTGTTTCACTATGTTCTCGCCGGTGCAGAGCCGATCGAGCTCCGTCGCTCTTCTCACTCTCTGGACGGTCTTTAACTTTGCCAGATCGAGCCATTTGTCTATAGCTAGCGTGAACCACTTGTAGTACATGCAAATCGTCAAGGTTTTGTGGTCGGACGGCGGCAGGTTCTTTTTCATTCTAAAAATGTTGCAAACTAGCTACAGTAATTCACCACTGTAGCTTTACACTAGAACCGAGAATAAGCCAACAAGGATTACATACGTGACGAAATCCTGAAGTGCCATATACAATTCGAACGTAGGCGTACCGATTTCGGCACCGGGAGGCAGGACATGTTCCTGATCTCTGTCTTGCCAGTACAACTGCAAGCATGCCGCTGGCACCTTTGAACCGAGCTCGTTCTGCATCTAAGAAATTCAGAGTTTTCCACCGTGTCATTTGACATGCTGCACTTTACCAAAGTATCTCCTAATGTCTATTGGGGAATACAACAGTATTCCACCTTCGTTATTTCGCAGCTACGTATAATATACTTTGAATCCAAGCAGACGGCAGACTCGTTCCATTATGGGACACGAGTCTCAAGTATCATTATGACAGCGTACCACCTGCGAGTAGCTATGACAGATCAATAGTTTTTACTATTTCCATTTACTGGACGACTACCTTACCGTTTTCGATTTTCCAATTTCAATAGAGAACCGAATCTTATGCTGCATGGAACTATTCTACTATGAATGCGTCTACATGACATTATACTACGCAGTGCAATACACATGTATAGTAGTGCCATACATATTATTCGTTTAATCATATGTGATTCACTTGATTTTGATTTGATATTTTTAAATACACAGCTGCGTTACCAAAACGGAATTTCTGGGCTTCACTCGCACGATTTCGATCGTAAGAAGCGTGCACGGAAGAATAAAAAGGAGGTCAAGAACATTGGAGTCGACAGTAGTCGACGTCGAAAATGCAAAAACCGAAGTAATAGCGAAACCATTTTCTTTCATAGGATTTTTTCTCCCAACCTGGAGTTCCATATATGTATACGGTTTATATTGGCCTGAGTGGAACCATTTGTCCGTAAGCCTACATGATATAGTATTCGCGAGGGCCTACTGATGTTTCTTTCATGAGAAATGCGTTGGATACTTTGGCCATAACTCGAAACAAATGCGTCTTTATGATATGCTCTGCTGCGGACGCACATAAGTAAACCGACGCGGCTCGTTCCCGTCGCGAAGAGTCTGGATGGAGCAATTACTCCGTGACATAGCAAAAGCTAGTAACCCGTCGCGCGTCCTCCCCGAGGCGAACTGCTGTCAAATGGTAGAATCTTTTTCTCTCTCCTGACGTCGCGAGATGAGATGTATCTTACCGAGAGCTTGGAGCTTGGGAAACTCCCCTTGCATTCCGCTGCAACACCGACTTACAAAGTGCTATTTACGAGAGCAACTACTCCAAAGTCTCCACCCTGTCCTAGGCGGGTTAGCATCCCCTTATACAGATAATCACGAGGCGATATCTTCTAAGTTTCCGTTAACGATGCAACTTTCATAGCACCGGCTACTCAAAGGTTACTCGCTCAAAGGTAACTCAAAGCTAACCCACTGGCGACCGACAATCTCTTCTCCGCGGGGAAAAACCACTAATTGGCCTGCGTTTAAGAGAGTAATACTCTAGGGTCTTTCCACGACGAATCGATGAACCATTTCCGGCTCCGTTTCAGATCTTAATGCAGATTTTTCCCCTTTTTTCACGTCGAATTGGGGAGCCAGTTTTGGCATGAATTTGAGAATTCTAAAAACTTTGTAGATTTTTAACACTGTACTCAATTCGAATACCACAAAGTGATGATTCAACCCCCTCCCGTTTAATACGTGAATTGGCATGGAAAGACCCTAGTGAAAATAATAGCGTTTCCTATCCCAAAGTAGTGAAAAGCTAACACGATATTAGTTATAGCAAGAACAGCGCTAATGCATTACTTTAATCTTTGAAGACCCGCGAATTGAGCTACTTTCAACAAGCTAACGTCAGACTTGCAATAGCAAGTGTTCTATTACGTCATGGCCCGCATGATTACGGTAAGTTCAATAAGTTCAAATTATTAGATGGTGTATTGAACGCGGTATCCGATATGGCCAGCGTACTTCCCTGTTCCTTACATTATGTATTTATATCACGTTTACATAATCCAGTATAACGGAGCGGTCTAACTTCGCACGTCCTCGTGGGGATTTCACTTGGGTTTCGGGCGCAAAGGAAACTCTATCAAAGTCCGCGATCCACTAAAGATGTTAAATATGAAAGAAGTCGAATCTCTATTCAACGACAGTCTCACTTTGCCACCTGCCTGCAATCGATCTTGGAATACGGGTTCAGCCAGAAATGTCCTGCCAAATTATGGTGCAGGTCACTTAATGCCGAATCAATTGCGAGTACATAATATGTATGAATATAATAGCACATAAAGCTTTCGTGGAAGAAGTACCACACGTGTTCGATTAGTCTTCTTTCTCACGCTGATTCTATACAGACTCTTTATACAGCTTTAGAAGACCATATAGAATCCATAGCGATGTATCACATACTATAAACTTATTGGAAGTCTACAGTCGGTAAGATGTCAAAACCTTCGTACTAGATCATTGGGTTTACTAATCAGAACTCGGGAGAAAAAGATGGACGTGGTAAAGTAGTAGTGACACAGTGTACATACAAGGAATGCACATTTCTATAAGTGCAGAAAAAGGATGCCTCATACATGATATCCTGCGGCTTCCGATTACTTTTCAACAGATTTCTAATGTTTGCAAAGACTGCTAGTAGTCGATACTGTTTAAGGTTACGGAAGACGGGATATCGAGCCAGTGTCTACAAAATTTATTCAACTACGTATACATCAACTGTCTCTAACTGCAATAAACGAAAGTAACAATATCTATAACACTGCGACACAGGGCCCATTGGAGTATTTATGCGAAAAATTGCTTTTAAAATTACACACGTGTGTTAAAGTCCCACAGAAATGGGATAGAAGACGGGAGACATTAAAATGATAATTTCCAGTTTCAGAAGTCTTTTACAACATTCAATGCTTTAATAGAACCTGTGTAGCACTATATTAATGGTATTTACATAGTGACTTGTTGTATATGTGTTATATCAATCAAGATTCTAAAGAAACTGCATTTCTTAGAAAACACAAAGTATTTCAACAGCATCACAGATTCTACAGTCACGTGCATCGGTCCTGGCACACGCTTTCGCAGCAGCGTTCGCTCAATCACTTTGAGAATCATGCAACGAGTGTATTATGTGTCTTCACGAGGAAGTTCATGCCCTTAGACAAACATGCAATTAGCTGGAAACGGCGGTCACGAGTTTGTGCTGGGACGTAGCGAAAAAGACGAGAGATTAGAATAAGACGGGAGGTTCGGAACTGAAAAAACCATTTTAGAGGCCGTTTCCCAATATTTCTTCTTCATTTCTATAAAAAGTAGCAAGTGATGTGGGGAACATGTATTACCAACCAATACAATTTCGTGATATTAATCCTCTGAATTTGTATACTTCAAAGGCGAATTATCGAGGGCTTATATGGAGGGGTATACTATCTCAGTCTGAGTATGCGTTTAACGGTGACTATGTTTATCAGGCAAATCAATAAATACTATGTCATTTAACTAGAGTATTCTACTATGAATACCAACAATCCTAAATCTACATTTTAGCATTAACTATGGCACAGCCTGACGATCTATGTCAGTATAGCCAACGGGAAAGTTTATCTACCAAATATCTACCTACGTTATCTTCGTCAGAAAATAGGTCTTTATTAAAACAGTCGAGAGGATTTTCTCAATTCTATGCTGCGGAAGAACTTCGGCTTGACTCGGCTCGCAGGTCGCGTCGCATGCAAGTAAATTCGAGACGTAGAATCCATCTTGCGACCACTCGATTAGTGTGTAACAGATGAAAGAGAGAGACAGAGATAGAGAAAAGCCGTAGGGTAAGAGATAAAGGGAAAAGAAGGGCTTAACATATCCACGGGGTGGCGATGACAAAAAAAGTACCTCGGAAGTGTTCTCCATGTGTTTCGCCACGTGTTCCGCCAGCTATGGACAAACATCTCGTGTACAGTAAAATCGCGATGACCTGACGGACATTTCAAACTCGTCATTCGATCTTCGTCCAATCTGGCCTTCAGGTCAATGCGATTCCTTTATTTACAGGGTGGTGAGCATTCATTCGTTAGCCCTGTGTCAATCTTCCGTATATTATTCAGCAAGAATGAAATATCACTGGACTGAAATTACTCGAATCTTTCGAAAGAATTTGATCGGAATATTGGAGCACCCTGTATATAAGGAACATTATGTTCTGTAAAAATTTCGATGCAAAGACGTCGACCGAATTCACTTTGTTCAACAGTACCAATGAGCCATCTAAAATGTATTATAACGTAACTGAGGATCGAAGCTTTCAATCTCATATCCAATTGAACATTGAACATTCCGTTGTATTTATTTTTCGTAGATGAATCCTGTCTGTTTGTCTGAGGTGTTGGGCAATTTTTGAGATTTCTCGCTTAAGTGATTTAGAGCTATAGACTGATATAGATTCTCGGTTATCCGATCATCTGTAAAACACGATCGACGTCGTCAGTAAAGCGTATAAGCCATACATAGCACATCCATCCAGCTTCACGAGACAGTGAATAAAAAACGTAGTCATGTGTATTATGACAGTGTGCCTTGATTCCGCATGAACGCGAACGTCCATAGATATATATATATTTATAAATAGCGAGTGAAACCATTACTTGGTTAACGCTCAATCAATGGATCGAAATTGCTTTCTCTGTGTGGTGCTCGCTTACCAGCTTCTCCAGTTCTTTGTACACCGCCGAGAAGTATGGCACCCCATTGGTCCTGCAACAGAAAAAAGCGTACTTTCCTCGCTTCGCAAAGAATGAAGCGACTTTACGAGCAATGCGGACACTTGGCCGAATCAAATGCTCCTGGAAGCGGGCCAGCTCTTGGCATCCGCGCTCACTGGAGCTGTGACCTTTACTTTTACGAAGCTTAGCACTACGAGCAACTCAGTGTCAATGGAAGTAATTCTGAGATGGGTAGGGAGAATTTAAGAAATGGCTTGTATCAACCGCTTACTGTTCAAAGAGACTGTTGTAGTACACCAGACCGAGCTCCAGATCGGCCAACAATGCTGTGACGAAGTTCGTGTAGTCCTGCATCACTCTGTCTGTGTCCTGATCGGGCTCTTTGTCGTAGCACATTGTTTGCTGCATCGTGTTTTTGTACCTGCACAATGGCGGACGAAAAGCGGATTCGATTACTTAGTAGCGTTCCCTGCAGTGTGCCACCGTGGGCGGGAGGAGCAGGACACGACAATGTTACATCCATATATTAAAATGTAATGAGAAATGTAAGAAATATCATTTTTGCCTTGAATTAACAAAGCATAAATTAGGTGGGAGTGTATGATGAATTCGGCAATGTCGTGTCTATAAATGTTCCACTTACTGAAATGATATAGTTTTGAAAATCAGTTATAAGTAGAACGTGATTTTTAATATGTGCTAGTAGTTAGTGTCGAACTTCTTACCATTTGAATGTGCCTTTCCGTAGGGCAATGATGATTTCACCGCGGGGCTCGTTCTTGAAAGGACAACACGTTCGGTAGATTTTCATATTAGCTAATAATCCTAGGCATCTGTGACAAGAATCGTAAAACTTCAATTAGTAATTTCATTTATTTGCGCCGAGGAACGTCTGTACCTTAGAAGATAGTCAAGCTTTATCATCGATGGTCGATATAGCGGAGGAAAGAGTACTCGGTGATGACGAACTTTCCTCAGCGTGACTTCGAGGAAATTGTCGAAAGAGTCTGCGAGGCACCTCTCTTCGTCCCGCGTTAGCGTTCCTCGCTGTGATAAACTATCTAATTCCTGCGAACAGCAGCATGTGTTTTAATCATTAATGAAGTACCATCATTAATCAGCGCGTACCAACCTGCAACAGACGAAAGAGAATCCTAGGGTCGGACGCCGGTTGACGAGAAGTTGCGACCCATCTTATCAAGACCTGCTGAAGTCTAGTGACATCACCTTGGACCGCATGTTGATGGAGAATTGTTAATGCCGCTTGAGGAAGCTCCCCCGGAAAGTCTTCCTAAAAAAGGAATTACCATCGAAACCCCTTAAAGTTTTACCTTTCGAACGTTTTCACGGCCTGTATATGTATGCACAAACTATGTATAATAAAGAAAGTTTGACGCATTTATGGAGGGAGTGCTTACCCCTTTTTTGTTCATTTCATGATTTAGGAACACCGTATAGAGCCTCTCTTGTTGCCGAAGTTCGTCCCAGTTATCTTCCTCGGACGTACCCGTGTCTGCCCTCGTTGAGAGCCAGAGCTTTAATTTAATTTTACCTTGGATCGTACTCCGTTGCGTCCTCGCTTCGAGCTTGTACCAATTATCAACCCCATCGCTAGGAATATCCTGAACAAATCAGGGCATTTTCACAGGAAATAGTTTCTATCAATTCTTTGATGGAATGTTAACAAATAAACGCCTTGCTGCGGAAAAGGATAGACTACCCGAAGTGGAATGTTCACGCAGCCAAGAAAGTCATCTTGGCCACCGGATCTTGCACTCTGTGCGATCTGCTTGAAGAATCGGCCGAGGCCCTTGACGCCCCGAACCTCGTTCAACTTACTAACGGCATCGAACACCGAGTACTCGTCGTCGTGGTCCCTGAAAACATGCCTGTCACGAAAACGAATACGCTTCCAACTGTAGATGAGACACGCAAAAGCACACTGACACTAGATTACAGGAAGGGCGCTCATCATACATATGTACACACAATGTGCTCGTCTAAGAATATTGGTGAAGTTCGAGACCAGTAGGAAGCAAAAAACCAAGTATCCAAGGTTCATAAATACTAACCAGATATCCAGATGCAGGATGTCCATCTTGGTGTCGTCAATGTCGCTAAAAGAATGATTATTTTGCATTATTATCGTCTAGGCTGCACACAGCTGCGACCTGCATTTTTGAGGGCATATGCAATAGGCAGAATGGAGGAAATATCGAAATAACACGTGTTATTCCCTTACAATCGAAATTTCTCGTTCCACCGGGGATTGAGGGTGTGCGGCTTCACGCTGGTTGCGCGTATAAATTTTGCTGGAACTGCTCCGCTCAGGGACTCGCGGTGCTCACGTCTACTCGGGGTCTCCTTTCGTTTGAACGACAGTCTGAAACTGATTCCACACAATGATTGCTAATATCCCTGTTAGCAAAGCAAAAAAAAGTTAATTTTATTCCTTAGCATTTTCCAATAGTACAGTTCGAGTAGTGGAAACGTAAAGTTCCAGAATGTCAGAATGCATACCTATGGTGCTTGCGGAGTTTTTCGTGGGGCGAGATCTCATTGTCACCGCCGTCGGACATCGTCCGAGTGGTCTGCCGGGGGGATGATGGTGGTGTGTGGGGTGAGTGGGCCGATAAATTTGTTTGCGGACTCAACGGTTGTCCAGCATTGCCCGGCTGAATGCCCAGCATGCAGTAAGGATCGCTGAAACCTGCGGAAATTCCATTCACAGTCGCTCTTGCATACTGTCACCCACACCAATGTTTCCCTTCTCATTTCTAGCTCTCTCGAGTTTACAACACTGCAACCACAACCAGCCCACTGTTCATCTTTTAACGTTTCTTAATCTACAATTATTCCTGTATGACTTTGTCAGTGGAAGTTTACGTTTTCAAGCCCGAAGGTCGTAACATGCTCGTATTTGGATAAATCTATGGTCTTCTCACTTGTACACTTAAGACATTTTGAGTGGAATAATTGGTAATCTTGATATTCCGTCTTCTTCACTTACCGTTAGCGTCCTTAGCTTCTAGTGCATCAGCCTCAACGACCACCACAGTAAGCACAACGATAGGAGGCTGAAAGCAACCAAATATTGCACTAATAATTTTGCGGAACCAAGGAAGGTTTGGAATCTATTAAGGACGACTGATTGAAATAATGGATTTGTCGCGGTTATCAGAAATCTGTTAGACAGGGTCGCATAATCCTGAAAGTCTTGGGATATTATTTGCTCTTGTGGTATCTACGTGAAGCGCGGAAGGGGGATGGATACCCCCTAAGTAGCCAAGTGGCCTGTAGGGAACGGAAGAATGGAAGTGGGGCAAGATACCTTTTCCTCTGAGACAATATTGAGGTAACGGCCGTGCTGGTCCGGGGGAACACCGAAAGCCTCCTGCGCGTATTTGTAAAGGTCCTCCTTGTAGTAGGCATACTGACCCTTGCTCGCGCCCACTGGATATGTGATAGTATATAGGACTTCTATGTACAGTTGCTCTCGCTAAAAAATAAAAGACATATATTTGTCTGAAAATCATAATGACATATACAATACACATAAATATGATACCGGAAGAACATACGGGTAGACATGATAGAAAAATAATGATTTAATTATATCTGAAGTCATTCAATAGTTTTTTTTTTTAAATTCTTTAATTTATGTATAAAACAGTCAGCAATGCACTGCAGTTCATCTTTTAGCATTCGTGTCGTCAATCCGATCCTGTGAAAATCCCTAACAATCGCTGATAAAAATCAGTTAAGAGGAAACACGAGATCCCTTTTTGTGGGAGATTTACTCGGAAATCCAGTGGTACACCTCGCTTTTTCTTAATTGCTCTCGCATTCTCGGCAGGATGCGCACTCAATTGCTTGTGAGGAGACACGGGTTGAGGCGGTTCCAAATAATGGCTTTGAACTACGCTCTGCCTGCTAACAGCCTTACGGATAGAAAAAGATGATTTGCAGGAAATAGACTTTCGCGTGTATTAAAGAGAACACAATAAATTGGGTTGATATTTCGTTTCAACCATTATAATAAGGATTTGGGCTTCAAAGTTTGCCACACGGAATCTAAACATACCGGACTCTATCAGTAATACGAAAGTAATATATCGCATGTTCCACACTGTTGTGGTGAATATTCAGTAATCAGTGGAGACTGACTCTCTGCTCCACCAACATGTATGGAAATCACATTTGTTCGAGAACTCGACTGTGTTCTATTTAGTCACGACAATATTTCCAGCAGAGCAACATAATAACCTGCCTGCATGCAAGCTTGACTCTCAAATCACCTTTTCCCATTTGCGATCTAACAAGCATAATGATAAGCTTTGTGAAATATTCGGCGCACTTATTCGTATAAATTATATTTCCTGAGAGCGAATAGTATTTGGTCAGTAGACTTTAATTTAAATTGCGTATGTCTTATATTATGGATTTCCAGAGTTGCGCTTTCAGCGTTTCTGCAGCGAAAATGCCAAATGCACATGTGTGTGTGTGTGTGAGGAGGATAACGCGAGGAACGATAGATAAAAGTTTCCTAACCGCGCCTCAGTCTCGTTTCAAGTGAAATTCCGCTTTCTGAAAGCTCCCGACGCCTCGACAATTCGCGTGCTACGAGTTTTTATCGATCAACTTAAATGCAAATTGCAGGCGTGGAATTACTCGTTAGATACTTTCGAATCTGAATGGGAGAAGCAGCTTTAATCCTGCTTCCTTTCACTGCCGACCTGCGTGTTATAACCTACGTGTCGATTTGAGCCATGAACTCCTATTAATTGGATCGATTTTTAAATGCGACAATCATGAAGTATTCGTAGTCATCCTGACGTATCTGAGAAAATCGAGAAGATCACTAGTAAAAATGTCCGAAGAATAATTTACCTCTTTCTCTGTCAGTGTATATGTCTGAGAAGCAGTCAAAGTCGAATCTCTACTGGGTGGTGGTGGTTGTTTTGCCCTTTCTTCAGCCTCCTCCCTCATAACGTGCCTGCGTTTCTGTTGCTTATATGCCAGCTCGGCGAAGCTTTCGAAAAAGGAGCCATCAGTCTCCTGCACTCTGAAAAAGCAAGCAAATATTGGTAGTATTAGAAAAATGTGTCTACACATCCTGGTGATCCTCACAAATCGGAAATCAAGTTAGTTAAACTATTCAATACTGATTATTTCCAGAATGCCTTACACAAGTAGTCTTTAAATAATATGACACGAATACAAACGCAAATCGGTCTATAACAAAGCGAAACAGTAGTATTTCTATTGAAATAATGTTCCATGTATGTTATTTTTATGGAATGCTTTCTACTCATTCAGGTTTACTGACAAGTAACAACAGACATCGTGCCAAAAAATACACGGTACGAGCAAAACCCCGGAGCCGTGTTAGCACTGTGTGTATATCAGACAATAAATTCGTATTGTAAACGGGAAACCATTCTGAAGCATACCAAGTTCTAACGAACCCGCTGTTAGTTTGATCATGAAAAACACTGGCATCAACGAAAACCCGTCTACAATGGACAAAAGCTGAAATGCGAAAAAGTAATTTGTATCCATTAGCGGATCATTATCCGTGCGTGCGACAGCTGAAAGAGTCCGGGGTAACAATATTCTCGTGCGCTTGATAATTACTCGGCGCATATACACACCTTTTGCCGCACGTTTCTCTTTTGCGTGTGTCCTATTACCAAGCTTTTTCGCAGTATCGCACTACTATCGTCCTATCCCCACTAATTCCCGCCGTCGTTAGGGGCAAAGCCGCCGGTAAAAACGTACCGTCCAATGGGGGAAGCTTTGTTTCTTGTTAGCGAAGATCCTACTCTTCAGGGACAAGGATTACTATAGGTAGAATTTGAGTCGAGGTTGATTAATTTGCAAGCGTGGGACGTAAGAGCGCTCTTTTCTCCCAAGTCTCGAGCAAGACTATGTAGTAATGTTTCTCCGGGTAAAACATGTAGAAATTTGCAACCGATAATAACAACTTGCGAGGCGCTGCAATTGCACGATTATCATTAAGGCTAATTTCCTACGGTGAACCAGCAGTTACCTTAAACTTCCGCAACTCTAGCGAAGGTATACAGGCTCATTCTGTCTGCTTCCAAAAGCAGAGGAGCGTTGTTACACATACAAACACCCTTCCCGCACATCATCCATGCAGTGTATCCGAGTACACATAGTAAACTTACAAGGAAGCCTGTATAACTTTAAGAAGCAAAACAACAGTTCACATTTTCCGCACCATACGAATCTTCTTGTACCACGTCCGGAAAATGGGAAAGCTAGAAACTTTATGATAATGGTTCCACTTTATTTCGTTACCTGCTGCGAAATTCGGCTTTATGGACCTTCACTAATCGGACTTTCTCAAGGATCTGGCCGCGTTACGGCCAAACACGGAGCACCAACTTGCTTTCTCATTGTAGCGAATTGCGGGATCACTCGTCTTTCTACACCGAAAGCACGCGAACTAACAGAAAAGAATTGTCGGATTTTATAAAATACCTCGATTTGCAGGTTGCGTAATTTTTGAAAGATTAACGCTCAGTAATAATAAAATCGTTTCCTTGTTCGACTGATTTTTGTATAGACTAAGCTAATCGGAAAGAGTAAGTTAGGGTGACTGGAAGCGAAACTATAAGAAAGTGTAAGGGAGGAGGGGAAGATCCATATCGGCGAGTTGGCCGCACGCAAAGAAGTATACTGTCAATAAAATATTTCTTCTGTCACGGGCGAAAGTGTCCCTTTGCAGCAGCGTGGGATCCTTTTGAAATTGAAGAGAGTCGCTCCATTGCATTCTACCTCTGGCATATGGTGTATCGCGAGTTCCAGTGGGACAGCGTTGATGAAGCTCGCATGCGAATGAAAGTTTCCATGCGGCACGAAGCCCGCGTGCGTATTATCTGATTAGAAGGGAACGACCGACGGCTCGCCGTTGATACAATGTTATTAAGCCTCGCTAAAATAATCCCGCCTTATGGGAGCGCATGCTTGCATCCCACAGGGAGCAGTCTGACAATGAATGGTGTCTCTTTCTTTCCGCATAATGTCACTTCAGTAGATTGAAGCGGATGGGGCGAGTCCTTCTGTTGGAAAGTCCTCTGGATCCTCGGAAGGACATTGCTGCAGGGCCGATTTGCGCCAGCCGCTTAAGCCTTGATATACTGAAACGTCTCCGCTGGGTACTGTTTTCACGTTTCCAGCCGGCACCACTGCGCTACTCTCCCGCAACAGCCTCCGCGTTTAAAGGACTACCGAGGAAAATTAAGACTAATTCCTACAGCACTAAAATACCGCAGTGCATTTTCATTACTCCTCGACCGACTTTCTACACGGAGAACCCCTAATGGAAGATATTTGCCTGAGTGGATTCAAACAATCGGATCTAAAGTATGATAAGAAAGGTACGACTCTGAAACAGTGGTTATATATCGATTCTATACAGATGGCAGATATTTTTCTCGCAGTCCCCCTTTGGATAAATGTATATAAGATGAAGAAATTGGCATTTGAAAGATATAACCAGACATGGCATAACGAAGTATGTAGTACATACATAGTTGTTTCCACCTGTTAGAGAGAATAGGGCTGAGTAAACTTGTGGATGTTTAACCGAAGCTCTCGTTAGTTTAATTAATGGAGATATCTATGAGAGACGCTCAAGTGACACGTTCTAGCAGTTAGCCAAGAGGACTCTCCTTAAAGCCCGTACTTGCCTTGCCGCCATCAGTTAAACTTTCCCAGGCATTGCCACTGGAAATCACGCACCAACGAAGCAGGACCAGCGTCAAGTGCGTCTTCTGACGGTGGCTGAATATTTTACGAGATTTCCCGCGGGAACCCTTTTCAAGGGAAGCTCCGCCGGCTGGCTAGTGGTAGAAAATGATTGGGAATGAGGGAAAAGTCAACCGCTCGGGGGATCAATGAGAAAGAGCCAACTAAAAAATTAGTTGGCAGAAACAAACCCATTGTTGGCATGGACAAAGAGGAGTACCAAATTCGACGAGTAACAAGATTGATAAATCGTGTACGGCAATTGGTTGTCTAACGGGATCTCGTTAACAGTTAGAAAGACTGTGCAAATGCAAAGGGCATTATTGTATAAAATATCAATTTCCACATCGCATTATCAACGGCATAACCCAATATATATGAGTTTATGTTCAATTATGATGTCGAATGACTAAAGGAACTCTTTAAGAAATTGGAAACCATAGATACAAAAGTCAAGACGTACACCGTTTCCCTATTGATTTTCTGCTAGGTCTTAACTTGAAGGAACATCTGTCGACTAGTGCCCTTTTCAAAGACGTTCTCGACCTTCTTACACTTCCGAGTGCCACGAGATCCTCAATCCGTGGTTGGAGGTTAGTCGATTCTACGCTGTTGACTATAACGCTCTCATTCTCAAGATATGATTTCCAGCAATTTACGAAGAATTAATGAGCACGCGACCTATTTATTCCGAGGCAGATAGCAGAAATTAATGATGCACGGTCAGTGTGAAGGAAGGAAGCAGTTGGTATGGTCGTATCACTTTACATGGGAAGAGAGCGAGAAACAAATGAGGAGGAAAAGGGCGAATGCGTAGACATCGAGCAGTTCTCTGGTTAAACAGGACAAGTCCTTGATATCATGTTTCAAGAGTGTACAGCACATGTCCATCTTGTTAAGCACGACCCGCTGCACTAATTCATACAAAGTAGTCGGCTCATATATTCCGACATGTATGGTATTAATAAATGACCCTGGCCTCCCGCGAGGGGAATCCAATGATTCACCATGGCAAACACGAGTTCCACTGGCCTGAGTCAATGGGCAAGTGTATGTGCACACCCGAGTATGTGGTACCTGTCTGCTGCAACTACTATTATAATCTGTCGATCAAGTACTACCGCAATTTGAATCTTGTACAACTTGCTTTATTGCTGTACTCTTGCAATGATTTATTCCCCCTAATTGAATAGAGAATGCTTCGATAAACTAAGACTATAACCATAACCAGGACCTCATAACGTTCCATTTTATGCCGTGGATATTATCATGTATGCAAGTAATTTCTTATGCAGAATACCCGGCGACAATCATTCCCGAGTGTATCATTCCCTTCATCGGCGCGTAGTCGTTTTCGCCGATCTTCGGAAATGAGGCTAACTACCTTCGTGGTTACTACATTCGTCGTTCGGAGGCATTTATTGCGAACGGTGGACGGGTGAATTTATTACTCCATCTGACACAAAATCAATTCCCCATTGAGAACGCCTGGGCCGGGTACTTTATTTTATACATATAGCCGTGTGACACGACGACAACGAGAGTCTGAAAATGGAATTTTTAGTGTGATAAACAGTCATTCCAGAGTTGGAACAACCTTCTCTTCCTCGCCCTTCGCCGTATTCTCGGAGATACTTGCGAAACTCTTTTAAAGTTTAGAGACGTTTTCCACAGAGGGAAACCATACTTGCAAGGGTAGTCTTGCACTGGGCCTCTGGTGTGATTGAAAATTAAGGAATCGAAAGTCAAAAGTCAAGCTGTGGCTCACTCGCAAAATCGATCCTCTCGGTATAATATGAAGGAGGTTTATCGGGTTTAAAGTCTGCATTCTCAGGCGACACATGCAGAAATTGATCGCAAAGCACCGATCGCACTTAAGGGGGAGAGCGCTGGCTGCATACGCGAAACTTGCCGTCAAGACGTTCGCCATATTTTGACAAAGTTAGGCGAATTGAATGCAACCTCCTGAATAATACATCAGCTGGCGATACCTTAAGGTGGAAAGTTCGCGCAGTAAGTATCTAAAAGATATTTCTCGAAAACGGTACGGTTAGATATACGTCAACTCCGCTCGAGTGCAAAACATACTGTTACTTCTCGGTGCTTTCCAGGTATGTAGGGTATTAATCGCCTGCGGATGATTTTATTTTCACTAGATTTGACAGAATCTGTACCTTAAATTTAAAAAGGTAGGTTACACACCTCTGGCCTTACAAAAACACTTCTTTCAATGATCTCCACCACACTAGATTAATGTTATAGGAAAGAAAGCGTGGTAAAAGTTACCATCCAGGACGAAGGCAACCTTAGAAGTACCGGGTGTGCAACAGTTCGGAGGGCTCGCAACTCTTCGTCCAGCTTGAAGCCGTAAAGAGAAAAAGAAAGGGGGTGCCGAAGTTGGCGCTCCACAGAGGCAGTAATTTTGCCACGTGATCCACCGCTTCCACGCTGATTGACGTAAATTTCCAGTCATGAGCTTTAACAGTAAAAGTGATAGTCACTAAAGCGCGCGCACTGCCACCCTGTTGCTTTCTCTCGTCCCTTAACCCACATATTTTCATTCTTAACTTCCAACTCATCGAAAGTGGTTCAGTAAGCTTCATTTAACGGCTAATGGAGTGCGAAACACTTTGTCAAAACATTGTATTAAACGAAACGCGACATAGGAACTATATTAAATTTGAAAACGATATACAACTCGATTGAGTGGCCACGAATTTTTCTTCCACAGGAATGAGGGGTCAGGAACGGTTTATTATATCAATGAAATGTGTAATATTCCTTCTTTAACCGTTCTGCTAGCGTTAACTGCCGAGGTGTACTCCCGGAAGAGTTCAGGGGAGTTCGGATGCCGACTTCCTGTCCACGTTTCCATCACGCTTCGATCCCTACAAGACGATTCCACTCTATCACACCTAAAGAACTTTCACCCCGAAAAACTAATTGTGATCCTGATGGATGATGCCGGCGTTGTTGGAGGAAATGCGACAGCGAAGTAATAACCAAACAGACCCTCCGAAGTTGATATTTGAATGCTGTTAATCGCAACCGACATTAATTATCGCTGTGGATGATTTGTAGCTTTAGTTTTGTCCGACCCTTAATTGAACTTGTTTTCTTACTTCAAACTTTTCCTTCTCGAGGTGGCGCACCGTTGGAGAGGCTGAGATGGGCAAAGTGGCATCTCCCCTTCAATTTTACTTTCAGATGAGCCGAGAGCGATAAGATCGTCAGATAATATTGTGAGCCCTCTTATTTCCGACGAGCGTCAAATTAGACGTTTCATTTTATACGCTGTGAATTGCGGCAGCGGCGGCGTATTCAAAGGGAACCTTCAAATTATTCCGTTGAAAATGGGGGCAGAGAATAAAATGAGAGCTCGAATCCTATCCTCAATAAGTGGCAAATGAAGGTATGACGTTGGCTAGATGAATTTAGTTTCGAATGGAAAGGCTCGTGGGGCATGCATAAGGCTTCGTGCTATTCCTCGTTGCTCGGCATTCACTATACATATAGTCATCTTTTTACTCGTGCTAATTGCACCGGCAGTTAATTAAGATAAGCCGTTCTAGCGCCAGTAAAACATAGAACCAGCCGGAGGAGCCGAGGACAAAGAAAGAGGACCACTCCGACGAACCCTCGGGAAAAATTCGCGGACTGACTCTTTAACGGGCTTAAAAGCCAAGTGCTACGAGCGGAACTAGAGACGGAAAGAGGACCGGAGAAATTCGAGGGGCAAAGCTAAGGAAAGAGAGCGAACTGGGGATGCGAGGGGTGCAAACAAGTGCCGTACTAATGCCACTGACCCCGTTCAACTGTTCATTTGCACCTCCGTTCTAAGGACTTTCGTGCTGCCAAAATCGAATTTTCACCGCTTCGGTTGTTTATCGAATGTATCAATACACAGAATATACAACCTATCACTTTTTACAGCGCGATCGCGCTTATTTATAGGTAATATCAATGTACAAGAATTGTTCGAAATTGTTTGAAAACTTGATCTTATTACCCGATATGACGGCTATAAAGGAAACAGCGGGTTTCATATTGGAGTGGAGAGTGGAAATGCTTATATAATGTATAAGGGATTCGAGAGGGGAAGAGCGAAAGGGGTCCTAGTCGAAGCGTTTCAGGGAACAGGAAGCAAGGAAAGTCTGCAGTGCAGCAAGCGAATGTCCATAACACGTACTGCGGCAACGCAGCTCGCCGGAAAGCTCAGTGGTTGATCGATGCTCAGCGGTGGTCGCCTCTGGAACAAGTCTGTCGCCGCGGCAATGGGGGTAATGGCACATGGATAAGGGCACCGCGGAGAAATATGGCAGCCCGTCCATAGCGAGATAAAAGGATACGTATGTCTAAAAGCGGCACCCTTAATCGGACTCGACCTGTCTCGACCCTTCGACCTTCCACTGCCAGCTACCAGCCAATCCTAAAGCCTTACTTTTGCCAACGCATCCCCCGTGTCCATTATCAAGGAATGGACCATCGAGTTCACCTTCCCGGGGACGTTAGCCCTTGTGCGTTAGTCGCCCTGCTCCATTCCAAATCACCGCCCGTAGGAATTTAGACGAGTTTCTGTCGTGTCACTGATTTCAAATTGCTGTTCTTGGATGCTTAATGGCTCACTTACTGTTTCGCTCAGCCGTAAATCCTCTGATGAAGTCAATTGCGTTAATCGAATAGCAGAACTCCTTTGCCTTCCAGACATATTTGGTCTACGCTTTGTGCAAGTTTTTCTTTCTTTTATTTTTATGGAAAGAAAGGCCAGCGAAAGGCGAAATGCACTCTGATAAATTGATATTGGTATTTTTTAATAAATTAAATTTGTCGATATTGAAGGAGAATCATACATATATGTGAGTTTGAGAATGCTCTTGCAGCGAGATTTTCCTCGAGGGACTCTCGATGGAAGTTGCATATTTCACAGGAGAGCAGTTTCTCCGCTCGAACACCCGAGAGCGCAGAAAGTATCTCGAACCGGAAAGTTCTTTAGAATAAACAGATTTCCCGCTAACTGCAACGAACAAGGGAGCTGATCTATTCGCCGACAAAGAGAAAGACGTGGCAGCGAAGAGCGTTTGAGAAAGTTAGCCGCGCCCACTCTGCGAAACTTTCCGCAAGGTGTGACGCGTAGTGAGCGAGGAAATTCTCGGGCGCAACAAGCACTCGCTGGCTCCGAGAGGGAGCTTTAATATATCATACCTTCGAGAAGATACGACTACTTCTTTTCTTTCTTTCGACTCCCCCTATGGAGTGGAATATTGCCGACAGATCGGAAGCGCGGAGGAAGAGACCGACCGGCGAGTGAGAGGATATTAGATTGATCGACCTCCCGGCAGGATTAATTCCAAAGTAGTAAGGTGAGACGGAGACTGGCTAGGAAAGGAGCCACTCTCAAAGGGTACACCTTTCCCGCAGAACTGCAAAGGCGTATGCTTCTCCTTCGCATTATTGATAGGAGATCGAGTACGACACAGGGCGACGGGCTCCTTCAACTTTACCTATTCCTAGATCTGGATGAAAAAAACAGGCATAACTATCACCCACTACTCAACTGATTAACTATCCTTCACTATAGCTAAGAGAGTAATATTCCTTTTAGTGATCGTGTAGTATTTAAAAACTAAAATTAATACGCCAATATACGCTTTCCTCTCAACTGGTTCACACGGTTGGTTAATTCGCATACGGTATGAATTTCAATTGCAATCGGCGTTGATAATGGATTGTTGCACGTATGTCCAATAATGTTTTGGATATTTCAACGGTTCGCTAATACTGTACGAGATTATGCACATTCTGATTATACAAGAGCCAATCAAGTTACGCAGTATAAAGTGAACCTAAAATGAAGGACAATAAAAATAAAGCAAATATTAATCACGTAATACGCGTAAGGTAACCGAAGTATTAGATGGAAAGGCCATAGATTTTTTAACGTCGCGATAAAACCACACAAGAAACTGAAGCAATTTAGATAAGACCTGGGTGATTTAGAAAGCGTTATATGTCGGTTTTTATGGCTCGCGTGACTTTTTCTAAACTATCGGGGGTGTCCTGCGGGCACGGGACAGGAGCGTTAATCGGCGTGACTTCATTACGCAGTTGCTAGAGGCATCTGATAAACATGACTAAACATCCTCTGTCTTAGAAACGTCCGACCTCAAGGAGAGCAGTCTGTCAAGGTTAAAATAACACTCGTTAGTCATTGTCAGACCAATCGGAGCAAGTCTCATCTACTTCCACTAGTACTAAATCTTGCAGTAATACTCGAGTGATTAATGTATGAGGCGATTAGCATAATTGTGTGCCAAAAATACGTGATTATAAAAGTTTTCAAACGTTACGATCAAAAGTGTCTCCGCCTCTCTCTCCTCCCCCCCCCCTCCCTTTCTCTTTGTCACACTCTTCCTGAACAATAGATGTCGATAAACTAACACTCCATATTGATGACAAATCTTCCAAAAAGATCGATCCAATAATTCAGTCCGCAGAAAGTGTTAAACCAATACTAGATGATGATCTGGCAGTTCCAATCCTTCCTAAGATAACTGATTGACGGAATACTCGAATAGACATAGTACAGATACTACAAAATTCGATTGTCCCCCCCCCCCCCCCCCCCCCCCACCCTGGCCCTGTGCAGATGTCCGTTTGTTTGAGCGCGTGGAAACCTAAAGTGGCAATTAAGCTCCGTTCACTTCGTACAGTGGAACACGTGGTAATGACTCCCGATGTTCTGAAGAGTCCTCCAGACTACTAGACAAGCACTACATTCACTCGCAGGTTTACCTCCCTCATCATTGACTGTCGAATCATACTGTTTCGTGCTTCAAGGGCATCTTGACTGTCGGCATTCCTCGCAAAGCGTATCTAATCGAATAGTAATACAGGCTTCCAAATATTCTTCTAGTTAGAATGTTACAAGGCATTTCGCGTTATCCTCCAATCCTCCAATCCTCCAATATTCTTCGTAATATTGCGCTTTTCTTTGAATATATATTTAACGATACTATTTGTTTTTAGAGAAATTACTGTCGTTGTATCGTTTCAGCTTCAAACGGTTAGCATGCATATCAATACCAATAAATTCCAGATCCATATAGCAACTTTTAAGGAATCGGACATTAATGGCAGTATTCAGTAGAATAAAGTCACTCTTTCCTGGTACAGGGGGATATTCAGCAAGCTTTAAAAGCACGAGCAAAATCACTAAACCGTAAATCGAGATGCGCCCTCTACTTAAATGGATCACGCCGTGGAATTGCTTAGCGAAAGTTGAAGAAAACTACTGGCCTGTAAATACTCTCCCTCAAATATCTGCTTTCTGACGTGCGACGATGGATCATGGATGTTGCTGCAGATACCAAGGCGATTTTCTAGTCGGCAAGCAGCCCGACAAATACCAGCCCCTAACTCTGTATGGATATGGAAATAGTTTCCTATCATCCTTGGCTGTACAACACGTCCCGAGGCGAACAGAATTCCTACACGCACGGACGCATTTATGCATACCTATATCAACAACCATATTCAAAGAAATTCCAACTGTCCCAAAGTGAAAAATTGAAATTTAGTGGACTTTTATTTACCTAAATTTTATAGTTCACAATTTAACAGTTGGGTTAAAATCATGATTTCGCTACTTCTGTTATGAATTTGGAATCTCAAACACGAGAAATGAATATTATAATCCCATTTTTCGCAATGTCCATAAAGCGGTACGCAATGCCTCTCAAATTTGATCACTGAATTGACGTATATGGCATATAAACGAGCCAAAAGGGGTGCGGAGATCGTTGAAATTATTACCATTATAATACACCGAACATCCGGACGCAGTTCTAGCTTTAATACCAAATAATAATCCACAGGCAATGGTAATTGCGACCGCATGCTGATAATTAAATGCACGGCGCTTTGTAGATCGCGAGTGCAAATGTATGAGTTGAATTAATTTACTCTTGAAGTGCTTATATATTTACTCCATCGGAAAATATAACGGCAGATAATAATCGATTTATTACGTGGTGCGGATGGAGTGATGCAAGTATATGGAATCGATAGTAGTATATTATACTAGAATTCGCAACACGTTTCTCTCTGGCCTTAATTGCAAATCAGAGCCGGAGAACCATATTGCCTTGGCTGCCTGCCAGCGTCTGGTCAAGCCTTATGGAGAACTGACAGTGAGGTGTGGTAGGTATAATCCTCGCAAAGAATCATACCTAGAACATTAGCGATACTAATGTTGAATCCAATGAATATTGAATTTGAATTAGATTTGTGTTTAGCGGATCTTACTCTTTGAAAGCTCTCATATCGAAGGAAGGCCCCCATTTAGTTTCAGCTTTGAAATAGCGATACGAATTCACTCAACCCAGATTACTTGAATATTGGTGGATTTATCAGCAAATCATTTGTCACCACCGCTGGATACAAAAGAACATTACTAATAGCTGTGTCCTCTTAACTCCGAGTTGCCGAAAACGCGGCAGCTGCTATGAGGCATAACACTGGAATGAGCTGAATGTTGACCGATAATGGGCTTAAAATAATTTGCGTGAGAGGGATAATCAATCATTTACTTATTACGCGTCAATGTGCTAGCTCTCACTAATTTAGCATACACGAACACGAAGTCCATCGATTAACTGGTTATCCGATTATGTAGACGTGCCAAGTGTTTGGCATATAATCTCTCCCTATGCATAGGATAAATACAAGGTGTTGTTAGTCTATATTGAACAAAGAAGAACATCTATACCTAAACAATGATAAATGTTTACAATAGAAACTCGCATAGTTTCTATACGAGTATATATGCAGAATGAACATACCAGAGCAGGGACTATTGGCCCCTCCTCCTTTACATGAAACCTAGTTCGTCATTAGTGAACTTCCACCGGATATATATCGAATTAATTCACTATATAGTACTAACTGGCGTGGAGATGATGAAACTGTGATTTAGAGAATGACACTTGAGTGGGAAGGACACTGGGCATTAATTGGAGACCTGCTATCCATTGGAATCCTATGTCCCTTCGCTCGATACCTCTTCACCCTTGTATACATATACACCTGGTACATACATATGACGTAGGACGTAGGATATTAGTTCGGTTGTCCCTGCCCTTTCAGCTTTGTATCCTGTATATAGGATCTAAATGTAGATATTGGAACGGGGCAGATACGTAAATGACATTGTATGCTTATTGATTTGGTGTTCGGACTCAGAGTCTGATCAAATGTCAAATCGATTTGCAGACAATTAGTAACTTGAATTCGATTTTAGTGTTGCCACACCCTTGCCAATTAGAGGCGAGCCACAAAGAGAATATTTTAATCGCAAAAGAATTGTTTTTTATGATAGCGGCATTAATAAGCCCCTGAAAAATCGCGACGGCGCAAGATCAGATTATATGTATGACAGAATAGAATAGAATCTTGATGGTTTTTTTAACTGATTCAATGAACGCATTAATTCGGAATCAAATGTTTGATGTAGAATAAGTATGGATATGAATTTATTCCTAAATGCGAAGCATCCGCGAACATACTCCAGCCCATAACTCACGTACTGAAGGCATTCCGAGGGTTATTTTTCTTAGGAGAGAAGGCCAGGCCAACCCTAGTCTTTTACTTTATTAGGAGGGTCTCAACCACTTCATTCGAGGTGTCCAACCTCATTCAGGAATTCACCAATTTGTTTTCTGCCGTTAAATTCTTTGAAGGATATCATGATATTCTTGTACAACCTTGTCTAAGAAGCAAATTCGGCTGCATGCGATTTCAAGAATGAAAAATGAAATGCAGCTTACTTGATTGCGAAGAATGCACAGCAAGTTCGGGGGGCACTACGGGGCAGCTAACGAGCTTACGCCCCGTCAAAACTAACGAATTTACGTTTTAGTTTGCGTCTACGCCGGAATAGAGTGGAAGCAGCTCGTGACACTTTCTGTGAAAACTGAGGCCGGGATGAGGTCGCCTTGCCGAACTTTCCAGTTTAAACGGGGACTGCGAGACGAGAATTGCGTTATACAGACATGGCTAGCTTGGCTCAAGGCTCCAACTCGCTGGCAATCCGCTTAACAGTCTTTCTTTGAACAGTTGTTTGAAGAGAACCTTTGAAGTGTGTCCGTCGAATAACCTTTGCTACGTGTTCCCCCTTTGAATCTCTGAACAATAGTTTGCTGCTTTGTCCTGGCCACGCGGCAACATATACTTTTGCTTTACGATTTTGCTATTTCCTTCGGGCACCTGCTTATCCTTTGACACTAATTGCGATCTGTTTGGGACAAGTGCTCACAAGTGACATGTTCTAGAAGTTTCCCAGGAACCCAAAGCAATGCTGCCGCAGGAGTATTTTAAAAATTCGTTTCTTAAATAAAACGTATTGTTTTTAATCGACGTCGATGGTACGGTGGCACTCGAACCGGAGCAATTAAGAAATTACAAGCCTTATGCTGCGTACAATCAAACATTATTTTTGAAATTTAAAAAGAACACACGCAATTTTTCCCTTATTTGTCTGCGCCTCTTCTCAAGAAGATGCTCGAATCATTCTTCGAAATTATTCAACCCTACTCGTGGGACCTCGGCACCGTTGGCACAAGCTTCGATTTATCACGGTGGCAAGTCACTCGAGATTTCATCAAAAGCCACGTCAACGAAGATAATGCTCGGAATAAGTAAAAAAATATCATGGCCCTACGACGCGACGCGGCACTTGTGTAATAGTCTGCTGAAGATTTATATCTTCGTTGGAATTGTCCAAACATACTTGACGTTAACCGATCACCGCAAAAACTAATGTCGATAGTGTTAAAAAATGAAAGGTTAAAGAGACGAGAGAACGCTTTATAAATCATTAGAGTATCCTCCTTTTTTGAAAGAGAATATTCATAATATCTTGCAGGGTATTGCGATTAATACTCTAACGAATAAGCTGTAAATTCCTGGAACGCCATGCAAGAGTATAATCCGCTTACAGAAATGCGGAGCGTACCACCGACAAAATTAATAATTTGTTTAGACTTCCCCGAATGAACCCAAATGTCCCATAGTTGCATTGCATAAACCATAACTCGAAATGCATTTAATCAATTCGTAATATTACCTCGTCGAAACTATTTCGGAAATAAACACATATTGCCGGGGATGATTGATTTTACTCGCTGTATCTATTGCTACGTACATCAATGCTTGGTTTGCACATGTTGATTTGTGATGCGTAATTTTCTCTGTGCAGTGAAGATAAAGATCACTCGCGCAGTCACTACTTTCTCCAATCTGATTTTATTGAGTGGCACACGGAAATTGGGCGGGTAGAATAGGAATAGTGAATGTCAAAGCACCGAGGTGGCTTGGAAATTGTACGAGGTTCGTGTAATCCTTGGAAACCCGGGATCAAGATTCAGCAATGACTTCAGCTAAAGAGCGTGTAGAAACGGAGAATCGTATTTCTTGATTAGACCCCTTTGACGGAGAAACCCAATTGGGGTAACCGGATGCTGATGTCAATACACCGCCTCTTTTGCACTTTGCAAGGAGATCTTTCGGATTCTCAAAAGCGTTCGGAATCGTTTCGACGGGCGGTACTTTCATGGATTCTACATTTGAAATGGATCCAGCCCTAGGCAGTAATGTCAGAGGGTCGATTTTACTGTCTTGCCGCCGCGCCGCGCCGGGAGTGTTAAAAATGTCAGCCTTTTCCAAAACTTTCAACAAGGTTAAACGGCATGGAGCAGTAACATCATCGAAATACTCATGAGTTTTCGGATTATTCGTAAATCAGTAACATGTTCTACCTGTTAAAAGTGTTTTGTAACGAATTATATATCGTAAAATGGATTTTCGGATTGCCCATACTGTTCTCAGTAGAGAATCGATTTACCCATTGCGACGGGATCACTCGTCCTACCTCGAAATTCGTTGGTATGTGTGTGAGAAGGCGAGCAATCAAGAAATGAGAGCTCTCGAAACTTGCTTGACTTCTTAATATCGTCAGTTGAACTTCCGATTGTACGACTCGCTTATTTCGTGGGGCAAAACTTTTGGAAGCCGTGCAGAATACCAGTGTTGGGGCAAACTTTGCCAAGGGTTCGCTTTGAAAAATTGTCAGGCGTGTGCGCGTCGCCCCACCCTATACCCGTAAATCGATTAGCAACCACGAACTTCAATTACTTTTTAAACCGATTGGGCGATTCAATAATTCTCCTCACTGCTACGGTCCGCTCTATCCCTCACTCGATTATTCGGCACACCATGATTTTAATTGGGAGCGAATTCCGCGCAATTTCGATTTCGTTCTCAACAATGAACGCCCGTCGTCATTGGAGCTTTGTTGCGGTAACAAGCAATTATCAAAAGGCATTCAGGGTTACCCTTCCTGCTTTATCCAATCGATTATTAGGGACTTGAATGGCCATATCGTAATGTAGATTAGTCTTCGAGTGGCAGGCAGTAAGCTTGCTGTTAAAACAACATGGCCCGACGGAAATGAGTGAGGCCCTGTAAACGAAGTCGAGTAATAAACTCTGTCTCTCGCAGGCCAAGTATGAATATGCTAGTAGGTGGATATTCATGAAGGCTTTGCAAGTCACGAGCGTCCGATAAAAGTGGTCTTATTATTCTGTGTATCACCGATATCAGGGATCCTGGAAAACATTTCACCGCATGCTGATGCTTCTCTCTGGGATACCCCAATATCTTTGCTGCCTATCACGCTCCAAAACATACTTCATTTTGTTAATGAAAGCTACCAGCTGTACCGAGAATAAATCGTGGAAACATTGGGAGTTTATATTATGTGACGCAACTGAAAGATTCATAATTTATAAGTATTCCAGGAATATTAATAATCAGAAGCTGGCTAAACATATCTCGATTAACAAGATGCCCTAGAAGAATCGCATTCCTACACTGTGGAACATTTAAGAGCATGGGAGTATCAAGATATCGGAGGAAGTATAGACACGGAACGAATTGTGACATGTTGAGAGACACGTCTTCTAATTAGACTTACCCCGACGTCGCCTGGATGTCGATGTCGGGCCAAGAAGGTCGCCTATAGCAAAACATGTAGGGTGGTCGATCCTTTGATCCAGTAGTTTGGCGGAAGGAGACCACTCTCCTTGGGGATGTGCTGCCATGTCCACTTCCTGCCGCCGGATGACCGGCGGTGAGGCTTGCGCTCGTTGTGGATTCCAGGGTTCGTCTTCGCGTCGACGAAGTTCGTCCGTGCAATGCGGCTGTGCCTGGCGTCGGCACCACCTGCCAATTTCCAAACAAATATTGTGCTGCGGGAATACAAATATTGACCGATTGCTTTAAAAGTTTTCCCTGCCGCTTTTTCCAATGTTTATCCGATGCGACTCAGCTCCCGCGCGAACCTCGATTATTCGTATTCAAGTGTCAACAGATACTCCCGTTGAGTTTAATTAGAATTGTGCAGTGAGATGAGATTGAAATCCGGTTGATTCTTTTATATATATAGAAGTGCTCGACAAATAAATTGAAGGGACTATTGCACGTAAGCAATTCTTTATACTCAAACGATATTTCCAAATAAATTTCCAAATAAAACGTAGAGACATTGAATTCAATGAGATGATATAGTCTTGGGTACCTTGGGGAAACCATGGGGCGTCGGTTGAGTGGTCGAATAGGTATTGGTCGTGGAAGTGACACTTCCGATGGTGTCGCTCCTTCCCGCGCTTCCGGAGCTCGAGTCCTCGCGGGGGGCGCTGAAGGAGAACCTCTTCGGACTCAAAGTCAGACTGGCGACACTGTCGCTCACGTACTGCTGGAGCGAATTGAAGAAACTCATCTTTCCTAGTGTTTCTTGTGACGTGAGTTGGTTGTTCGGGGAATGATAAGCGTCTTTATGGTGAGCCACGTGCGCCTAGAGTCGCGCAGATAATTGCCATCGTCGATCGAGCAGACGCCGTCCTAGTCTTTGGCTCCCTTTTCCCTTAACGAGGACTTTCACTCTGGGTTGCCGTGCGCAGGTGGAATTGCTCAGGCAGATGCGTGGCTCAATTTGCGGGGAGAATCAGCTCGATTTGAGGCGAAATGAGTTTAGATGCAGATGAGCGTGAATGTCATCGTCGATCCAGGGCGAGCAACACCCTCGGCAAAATCCTCCCTCGCCTAAGAGTTGGAGAACGTCGTCACGCTCTTCTCGCCTGGGAAGCGGCCGGCTCGCACAGCCCGTCTACACGTGTGTGTGTGTGAGCTCCTGTAGTTCGTAGGCGTTTTACAGATATCGATTTCGGGCTATCACGGTGGATTTGCTTGCTGATACGGCCAGGGGAGCACCACGACCTCGGCAACTTTCACGGTTCTCTGCGTCACGATATCGATCCGCCAAAGCCATTTGCAATTCCGTTGTCTCCTGAGCCCGTGCACGCTCCTTTGAGTTCTTCGCGGTGATCGTGGTGATCCTTAAGTCATCGTCTGCCCAGGATCTTTTGTCGTCCTACGCCTCTTTCACGGGTGAGCGTCGCTGGTCTTTCCCTCCGCGGCCCGCCTTCATCTGTAATGCAGATTTCCGCTTTAATAACAGAGAGCGAGAGAGAGAGCGCTAACAGGTGAAATGTTACAATTAATCTGAAAGTGTTTGGAGGATGAATTTTAATGACGCGTTGCTGCAATGGCTCGCATCCGCTCACGCGTATTGAACGAATTTTGTCATTTTTTACAGAAAAACATTTTGAAACTGTTCTCGGTGCAAAATATTTCGACGACGCATCCGCTCTACGCTGAAGTTTTGGGAAAGTTCACTTTACAGCTTTTTCACGTATATGTATATAGTTTGATGGTGGCTCCGAAAGTTTGGTGTTTTAATAATAGATACAGAAAAATCTTTATAAATTCCAACTGAAACATACTTGTGCTGATGAAACGGGGTCCATCGATATCGAGCAACTCTCGATAACACAGTGGCAGCGTTAAGCCCTACATTTCGCGTTCCTTTTTTCCCCGAAAGCTTTTGTCGCGGATTTCACGTTTCAATCAAAAGGATCTTTTGTCTCCGGCACACATGCGCCGCGTCATATGTATTATACGATCGCTCCCAATTCAGGGGCAAAAAGGATTCCCCCATTAATCGGTTTTCAGCCAGCATTTGCTTTTATCGAAGCGCCAATCTTTTGGTTGAACCCCACGTTACTGGTTTTTTCTCTAGCGCAATCATTTTGACAAACATTTATTGTTGGATCGTAGTGCGGAATTGGCGATAGGGTTTCTGCGAGTTTCTTGAAGGACCGACGCGAATGCTTGCGGCACGTCCTTCGATTCGTGGAAATTAATTCCGAGCGTTGGATTCCTGGCGCGTGCGGGTAGGTTACACCGGTGGGATAAATGCGAATTATACGCAAACTAATTAGGTGTTTGGCCGAGCTGCCTGATCCCGAAAGGTCAACGTCAGCGTTGGTGAAAAGGGTACGTTTCCTGGCTTAATTAGGTTCAGTGTGTGTGCGTGTGTGTACGCTCGCCTGAATGAGGATCACGCTCGACCCGTGGCCCCTCTGGACAAAACAGAGCCTCTATGTCATTGCGAAAACGCTGTCCAGCCTTTTCAAACTACAAAATCAATATCTTCCGCTGCTATGAGCAAGCTGGCAAGAATGAATACCAACTTTGAACGGAATTCGGAAAAAGATGAACAAATGTGTTTACTTCAATTCACTTCGACTTTCATTATTGCCTTCGCTTTTTTCGATTAAGTCGCGCGAGCATCTCATCGCCCATCGCGGTAATGAATGTTTCCTATGCGTTTTCATTAAGATCGTGGCCGACGCGTGTATGTATTAAATGTACAGCTCACGGGAGGCAATATTACTGGCTATTCTACACACAATACAGAGTGATGTATGAGCGCGATGGACCAGATGAAGCCCCGATCGTGCACATATCCGCTGCGGTTCCACGAATTACCGGAGCTGATGGAAATTCCGCGCCATTATTGCGTGGAATTGAAGGTTTCCCGAAATCCAAATCCAATTTCATGCCGAAAATGCCGGTGATGTTCGGAATTAGAAGCTTAATTCATCGAACGATTAGTGTTTTTTTGGATTAAGCACATTAAGATTCGTGATTAATACGGTGGAAGGTGGTTGTAGCTTAAAGCATGCTCATTGATTCTCAGATGCAGAGAAAGTCCAATTCAAAAGCCACTCGCATCATTTTCAAATCACGTTTTTCACCACTGATGCTCGTGCGCGCTGAAGGACTGCTTCCCGAAGGACTGCTTCGCGCAACTGGATGCGTGATTGAAGTTACTTTGCACCGCTTAACCTGACGTAGCAAACTTCCGTTTATCTTCTAGCTACTTGATCATCCTTCTTCCCCGCGGGACTCATTGAGTTTTCCCGGGGAAACCGGCAATGCCATACCGGCTTGTTTCCGACTTGAGGAAATTCCATTGGTACACAGCGTCTACAGATTTCCAGTTCGGCCAACTTGCACCCCCAGGTTCTTGTATGGCAATAATGCGGGCACTACTTTCGCGGATTTTTCGGTAATTAATAATAATCTATTGTATCGAGTTTCGAATGACACATTGTTAGATACATCAGGACTAATCCTAATCGAAATTAGATTCTCCATTATTATATTTCACTGGCGAATGTAATGGGTCATGAGTACTCCTATCCAGCGCATCAAATTGTATGCATAAAGTAATACAATAAATAGAAACGGCAAGCTTATTTAGCAGACCATCGTTCAATTGTTTTAATAGATATTGCGTTCTCATTGACTGAAAATATGTACAGCCAAGTTTATGTGTATTACAGCCAAGTATTATGTGGCACACTATTAATCTTGGGGAAAAGAGTTTAATGAGTTTTGTTGTCGACCGCGAAGTACTATAAACTTCCGATTACTACGCTCTCCTTCTCCTCCTGGAAAGTAATCACCAGAGATAGAAGTTGTGTGCTGACGAACTTAAATAGCTGGTTGTATGAAAAAGCCGATCGGAAGATGAGGAATTGTCGAGTTCATCCGAGTGCATTATGGCTTGCTGCATACATCATGTGTATCTGTGACTTTAATTTGATAAAAAACTTTCTTAGCCAATGCTTCTCAACATTAAATTTGGAAATGCGGTAACGCGATTCTCCCGGAATAAATGCTAAATAAGTAATTCAGTAATTGGTTTTATGATATTAAACTTTCATTTTTACATTGTGTAATAAATCCCTTTCTTCAATGCTATGATGCGTTATCAATTATTAAAAGGGTAACGTGCATCATAGAAAAATCAAGTACAAAAGAAATGTGAAGTAGATCGAATTCGCTACGGACCACTTGAATACGTAATGAGAATCCTCCCATGCATTATCGAGAGTTTTAGCACGCGTGTATTCACTATTCGCGAGGAAAGGAGTCGCCCTGCGAAGTAATTGTGAAAATGGGTTACTTTAGACCCAATTCTCACTAATTCCCTTAGTTCGACTAGAAAACAGCTATTGTCGTGGTCGCCAAGATCCAGAGCGCCCGATCGCTAGAGAATGGAAATTTACACTCGGTTCTCGTGACGCGCTTCCTAATCAATTAACGACGCTCGTTCACGCGCAGTCCTCGTAAATACTCGTCGCATCGTGTTCGATTAAAGTTCCCTCTACTCGTATGCAGAAAGAGCAGACCGCGGCAAATCGGAAGTCCTTAAAGAGAAAACACTGCTTATAAAACGAATCACTGAAGCGGAACATTCACAAGGAGAAAGAGTTGCAAGTGCGATCGTTGCTCATTAACTAAGTATTTTTTGCGAGGCTGGAATGAAGAACCGTAACAGATATTGACCAGTCGCCAGATAAGAATTTCCCCCATCCCATTATATATTAATCATAGAGAAGCGTAGTAGCCGGCAAGCAAGTGTGTTTCATGGTTTCTTTTTCGAAGGCATCAGGGTGGGGAGTTCACTTCGAAAAGCAGGTCCCCGGGGACCATGGCTATCGATCGTCCACAGCGCTCCACGTGCAACACACACCACTCGCCCCTTGATTAAGGACTATTATTATTACCGTACTTTTGAGTTTGTTATTTATTTCCCTCACGCTGATGTTAGATAAGAGAATGGGAGAAGCCTGCCTGCTTAGCTACCCCCTTGAAATTGGCCTACTTGTGAATTCATATGGGTTTCGTGCGTCCGCCGCTTTAACTCCGGCTCTTTGTGCTTCGCTATCAGAGCCGTAGAACGGCCTGCCAGATCGTTAAGAGGTCTCGGGATCGTGCGTACTCTGAATAGCAGCTTAATCGTTTAATATACCCGCAAAGGTGCACGGATCTCTGAACTATAGCGGATTAAGTCGAGCGTAGCGAACTTAGAATAATATATAGACATGATTTTCTTCCTATCGTATCTAGCGTTAGTGAAAACTTGAATACCATCTTTAAGGTTTCACAAGCCCACTGTCATGATTCTGCTTCAAGGTAAGCGGTTCTTTGAGAGGAGAATGATTTATTTATAATCTATAATCAATTTAGAGAAACGTTTGGAAGTATTTCATGGTAGTTTAGTACTTGCTGGGTTTTTCTTTCCAAGTATTTTTCACCGATCCATCCTGAGGCAAAGCTGAAAGCCAGTGTATCAGTATTCTGTGTATCGACAAGGGCGCTACGGTCGAGCTGCGCCCTTGGATGATACGCTAGGGGGAACCGGGCGATCATTGGGCCTGTTGAATAAGATATAACCCATTTCGGGGAAGCCGGCCGCTGCGCGTCGAATCGACGTCGCTCTTGTTTCCGGGAATCCTTCCAAGTTTCCGTCAAAATTGATCGAGGAAGGTGAAACGGTCGCCGGCAGCACCGCCCTTTGCCTCTGTACATTCGATCAGCCAAGACGCCAGCGCGTCCTGTGCAAATGGCGCCGATGAACTCAAGAGGTACTGTCGGCAAGTAGTCGGATGCAGGAATACAAGGTATTCGCGACAACAATGTGAACTATCATTCTCCCGAGCTACTACTGTCGACTTCAAGCCTCCAGGAAGGAAATGTAAAGCGCATACAGAGGGAAGATGGAAGAGCCTTCTCCACCCGTGCGCCTTGCGTCAAACAATTTCATTAGACTTCTACTTTTCGCCCTCTCGCGTCTCCGAGTTCTACCTCCACCTGCTTCTTCTACCAGAGCGATAGCACCCTTTGCTAGCCACTGTGCTTCCAACAAGTTTCGATCTTAGTTATTCTGCGGTCACGTGCAACCACCGTAATCCACTGCAAGTGTATGTCTTGGAGAAATAGCTGTAGTTGGTCCCCCGTTACATGATTAAAGTGGAGACCTCTCAAGGACTAGAGACTTTCAATTCAATCTGTTCATTCGTTGCCAATGTAAAACACTGCTGTTTTCCGAGGCTCCTGCGTACCATAGAACCGCGCATACTCGTATTCAATAGAATTCGGAAGTAAAGGAAATAAGCGATGAAATCGAAAGGCAGAGATAGAATAAAACGAGGACTTACATTAGGCTCGATGAGTGGAGTTAATTAAACTTGTGCCATGACGTGGCTCTACAGAGACATTGGTGCGCCCTTAAGTATCACCTAAGATCCTTAGTAGTATCGGCAGGCAGGGTGTAAGTCCGTTAATTGGATCGTTCCCGAAAATCCGCCGGAGATTGGACGAGAATAATTAGCTGCGTATAGTGTGGAGGCAAGTTCCCGCCTACAAATTTGACGGCCGACATAACGAGGGACTGTATTAAACATCGGAAGTCAATAAAAGTTCCCTGGCAGGGGTCTTCCGTTGAAAAAGTTCGCTCCCGGTGGGATTCCGTTCTCGCGGCTCGCTCTACGTGCTCCGGCGCGATTTACAAGTCAAATAACGTTGGCCACCCTCCCTTCCACTTCCCCCATTCCCCTTAGCCCTGAGGAACTTCCTTAGACTAAAATTCGTATCAGGGCCGTGGCCAATTCCATAGGTGATATCGGTCTCGTAAATCCAGCTATTGTAGCGTGTTTATGAGGCGACCACTTCGAAACTGGCGATTTATACCGTAGGCATACGAGCTTCCACTATTATCGCCCTGAAATGTAGACAGGCGAAAGCTTCGACTTTGATGGGAATTGATATCTGGCGGGAAAAGGGACATTACAAATATTTCAGTTTCACCCGAATCTTGAATTCCTGTGATTTGCTTCATAAACACATATCCGTAGGCATATGTATAACAGAAGCGTAATATATTGAGACATCTGGATATCATGGGTTTTGCACTATAGTATTCGTTTAGCGGGCTAAATTCATGATGCTGGAGCTATTAGCTATTAGTGCCATCCAATCAACGAAGCCACACACTTCGGCAGAATAGCTCCATAACACATGATACATAATGCTACCGTGATAACACACTAAATGAAGGATCGAGAGACCTGGCCGTCACCTGTGGAAACTTGGAAATTACATCCTCGCATGCAAACAGAAGTGTAAGCAATCTTATTGTTAGAGCTAAGTGGCCCGAAGGGAAAACCCTGGAATTTTGGCCACAATGTTCAGGGCAGTAGCAATTAACTGAGATTAGAGCGGCACGCCACGCGCTAGCACTTCTCTGCACACGATGCTGCGGCTCTATTATGAATTTCTAACTATTATTAATGAATATGAGCTTGCGTTGTAGCCTGTTTATTGTTTAAAGACTTTCTTCCTTGATTGCCAATGAACAGGGGACAATCGACATCAAGTGAGCATAGATATAACAGCATTGTGGATAAGGCAGTTAACTAATAGGAAGCGAATATAAATAAAACAAGACAAACAAACATTTTACGTCCATCCATTGTATGGATTTCGAATTCTTTTCTAGGTAATAAGTGAGTACACAATAATTGAGGTGTATCTCGTCAAATTCAATCCGGCACAAGTAACCGAAGAATGAAATATTTGATCTCCGTTATCATCCAGTGAAAGATTTAAATTGCTCTTGTTTGATTTCCCGGAGAATGAACCGTATAAATTCATCTCGCGTAATAGCGAAACGTGTTTTCCGATACTTTTCTGCCCCGGTAGCTGTCACGGCCGCCTGTCAGAACGCATTCTAGGTAGGGAGGGGGCGCTTCGACTTACCAAACCGGGCTTTCATTATTCTCTCGTCGATTCTATTGTGCCTGGGTGTCTGCACCATCTCATCTAGCTTCGTGGCCGAGCTACTTGTCAGATTCATTAAAATGCACTACTCATCTCAGCCTTTGTACGCAGGGCTCGCTAAATAATAGTAGTTACATTTTGATGTCGGATACATTATAGCCTACAGGAAATCCGAAAACTTAATCGCTTTATGCTAGATTAATTGCCATTTTGGATTAAGGTATTTTAATTCGGCATCAAATACCGAATTACTTCTAATACATCATCATTATGCGATCTACTCTAAAGCTGATAATAATTTTTCATAGTGTTTGTGGTAGACTTTAACGTTCCAGCTTTCATATCTGGAACTACTAGGTCGAAAGCATTAATGGTCTCTAATCATTACGCTGCTCGAAATTTAGTCATTAATTTTCGTAATTTCATTAACGAACTTGCCGTTACCTGATAAGTTAGGCATACATATCTGAATATACCTTGCAATAAAATAGAACATTGTTAAGTATGATTGTAATTAAACAGATTGTTTCGTACGAGAGTTTTAAGCTGTGGGAAGGTATAGTTTACGACATCTTTGACGATGACGTTATTAGGAATTTCTAAGTCCAACAAAGTCATCGAGCACGTAGTACGAACGGCGTGCAAAGTGATACACTTGAACGCAAGATGCTGAGGAGAAGCACGGGGTTGTAACCGCAGCTTCAATTTACGATGCGCAGCATCCCCGCGATAATGGTAGTGCGACTATAGTGGAGTGGGTGCGATCAAAGTAACATTAACGAGTATCGGGTAACGTGTGCCACGGAGATTGCGCTCGTTTCCAGCTCCGCCGCTGGAACACCCAGTGTCTTTGTCGCCAGCTGCGAAACAGAGAAATTGTTTTCCTCCTAATGCACGACAACGAGGCGTCGCTCTCTGCAGTATGCACTCGTACACCGTTTCTGTCATTTACTCTCTAGCAGCTGTCGCTTGATTCAAGCCAGTCTGTAAATCAGCGGTTACCAATACTGTACATATACGAACGCGTATTCCACGATGGCTCAACTTGTGACTTTGCGCGTTCAACTCTCATTGAAATCTCTTGTGTCCAATATTAAATTAACAAACATAGTCTCATTTAAAATTGTACAAGTACTCATTGTAAGTTGAGCTTATAACTGATGATTGGCCAAATGCCGGATGGTAAATTTACAGGAGTATCAGACTACCTTCATTCTAATTTGGAATACCAGATTTAGATGGACATGGCGAAACTGTACACGGTAATAACTGTTTGAACAATCCAAATTTGCCTACTTGGGTCAATAAGATTCACAATCGTCTCTCACTTCCTCTTAGTGAGTCACTTGCCCATCAACCTGTTTCTTCTCGGTAGTGGGGAAAACCGGCAAACTGTGTTTCTCGCAGAGCGGATGTTCACGCATAATGAGGGTAAAGTAGTACTGCGCGATAGACCGGCACGGCCGCCTACCGGGTTATCGGATACACGGAGATTTAATTATCCGCTTCAATTTGCGATGCTACCCTCTGATGAAGCAAGCCTCCCGAAACAAAGGAGCGCATACGTTTATTGAATTGCTCTTTCCGTAAAGCTTCCTCATTCGCCTCTGAATCATTAGTCCGTATAATCAATAATGTTGAAATTCTGTGGCGGGCAAGCATTTTGGTAGCTTCGGACATGTAATTCTATCCTCAAACTGTCCCAATGTAAAACCAATGTAATCGACAGCATGTCTGATTGGTACAGTCCTTCAATTGTCGGTCGTGCAATAAGTGCATAAACGTCATCCCGGAGGACACATCTCTCTCTGGAGTGGCTTCCAGTATGCAGGTCATGAATACATGTACCGCAGCAGTAGCAGCGCACGTGTATATTATCAAAGTTTGGCGCAACTCTCCTTGTTCGGCAGAAATATTTCATCGCACCGCGGTGCTCGTAGATAGTAGATGTACCAATGCACCTCGCTTTGAACCTTCATTCGTACTCTAATTCATTCGGCGCAACTCGCAATGCTCATTCACGCAACCCTCAGGAAGCTCAATGAAATTAAGTGCTGCTATTCCTTCATAAAGAATACCTACCATTCAAATGCCTCTATGAAGTCTCGGAATTGTTCTACTAAATTCTTTGAACACGGCATTTCCGCACGAAATTGCATATAAACCGTGCATGAGCTCAAAGAGCTAGCGACAAAAGGATTCTTATTCGAGTAAAATTGAAATTAAAATGCAAGCCACCGTAAGCTCTTGCGAATATAAAACGTAAATTTTTGTTCCGGTAAAAGTTTGGTAATAGCAGTTTGGAGGGTGTCTGCTATTGTCAGGCCTATATCGGCAAATGATCAGTGGCGTCCCTTGGCGAATGCAAATCTGATGGTTTGAATTTTGATTAGGCTCTGCTATTGCCAACCGAGCCCGTGCACTTTCGCCCTTATCTCCGTCGAGTCCCGCTGATTTCGATAAGGAATGCGGGAGTTCTTGAGATAAAATCTGATATATACGCGTTGGAAGCACTCGGAGAGAGCACTCCCGGCCGCTTCACGCCGAAATGGAGTTAAATGTCTGATATGGCCATCGATACCCATCGAGTGTCGTGCACTCAATCTCGCCGCAGCATATAAAATGTTACGCTTGCATTAGCCTCGCATAAAATCGTATCTCAAACAGCGATAATCCGAGCGCGGGGGTATTACGGATTTTATCGCGCGGTCGTTTAAAGCCCTTAAAAGGTTACTCCGGCCGAAGATATAGGCTCGCTGATAAATGCACCGATTTTCGGCAGATGAGCGAATCCCACGTACGCACGCATTGCACACTCGGTAACTGTAGAGGAATTTCGAGCGGCTTTCAATAAGCTTTCAAGCTCCCCTCTGTTCTAAGGGATCTCTGCTCCTCTAAGTACACACTTCTAAACCAACAGCAAATCCATGCCATCGCGTAGTGCCTACCGTGAACATAAGCTGTGTGCGAATAAAGTTAATACCGCCGACTGCGACGTATTATCTTAATAAGAAATTTCCCCGACCCCAGAAATCCTTTCAAGAGTTTTCATTTTCAGTCGATCGAGCCGATCAGATTCATTTACGATATATCGCAGGAACGAACGCTAGTACTTTGCATACGATTTCGGTGACAAAGAGAACTTCTTTTATATAAGCCCAACGTCGACGAGGCAAGGATATCTACTTTACTGTGAGGTTACCCAGTAGCGGGGTGAGAACATATCAGCAGGTGTCATGGAGCGCTATAAATAAAGAGAGTATGCTGTTTACGTCATTATCGAAGGGATGATCGATCGAGCACGCTTTTCACGGATCCGAGGAACCGCAGACTACTCTAGAACTTTGCTCTTGCGTCTATGAGACATATGTATATGACTTGACATGTATGACTTGTCCTTCCTGGACAGGGGCTAACATTTAGTAAGTTGGTTTATTTCCTGGTTCTCCATGCGCAGGAGAAACAAACGCTATGGAACATTAGCTCCGGCGACGTCAGACGCCCGAGGCTAACGAGTTTTACTAGTTCGCTTCTGTATTGACACAGATTTCACGCGGCAAACATTGTCGCGCGACCAGTAAACTTTTGCTCTTTGTAGCCCCCTCTCTCTTTCACTCCGTCGATTTCTACTATAAGTGCTGTCAAGCGCAGCGTAGTGTCTCTCCGTCGGCCGATGGAAATCAGGGCCACTGACACTGGCGAGAATGGAATAGAACTGCAACACAAGGTAGCAACTGCGAAAGGAGAGCAAAGTTAAAGGGTGTCATACGGCCTGCGATTACCTTGGTGCTCAGCTGCTCACATAATAGTATGAAATTACTTATATAAGACCTATAGGACAATTTATTATGTCGCTTTAAGAACTCTCCCGACCTCCCTACTGTTATGTAAAATAAATAAATTTCAAAAAATGATCTATTAAACTTAGGATTAGATAACCTATTATTATATTATATCTAAAAATATTGGAAATTAAACGCAAAACATTAAAGTGAAAAATAATGAAGGAATTTATCAAGTAATCGATAATCCACGATGGAATATACTTAATTTAACAAATATTACATTCCAGCAATATCATAAGAAATCACAAAAATCATTGTAATCTGGTGAATAAAAGTAGGGAAGAAATTAACGATTAAACTAGTAGAATGAATATTGGAAGTATGTATGGCTGGGGTGGTTGCATCGGTCTGTCAAATTGGCCATAGTTAGCAACGCCTCGACGCTTATTGCATAAGATTGGCCGGGGGCGTGAGTCAGCCTTGGCAAATCTCGAAATAGAACGAGAGGGGGTGTACATACGTTGAGGGCACATGCATAAACACACGAAATGTACGCTCGACGTTAGAGGAGGCCTCGAGAGCCGGGAGGGTTGCTCGATTTTATCTCTGGCCTTTCTCGACTGAGTGTGCGTGACACGGGGCCACGCAGCAAGCGGTAAGCCAAGCCGGCCCTATTCCGCTCGAATGTTGCCTGCCTGCCTGCGTTCGTTCCTCCTAAAAGCACTGATTAGCCGCGGGAGTTAATTCCCGCACGATTTGCACCGGCGCGATCAGCCGCGCTGATAATCACTGCGGGGACACCGGCGACTTTCTGTGGAACTGGGAGCAAAGTCTTTCACGATTCCATATAAAGAGCCCGCCGCGCTGACGAATAGCCTGATCCGTAGATACATGGAACGAAACAGACTGGCACTGTTCACATTGGCAGAAGGCTAGAAACATTTAAGTCCGACGGTACTCGGACATCACTCGGCAGAATGTTGGACAGTCCTTCTTCCCAGAGGGATAAGGCGATAATTATATATTCAATGGTAAATTATCCCTTGCATACTAATTGTACGTGAGATTCAAAGGACCTTTTTAAAGAGACTGGTAACACGCTAAATATTATGTATTATTATGGTGGTATTACTTAAATTTTAATTAAGCAGTAATTGGTACGCCGGTCTTAAGGCCATAAAGGCCTTTGTGGGCCTTAGCCGTCGTTCAATGTTTCAACCGAACTACTACATTACTACATAATAAATTGAGGGGAAATTTCGTAGGAAAACACTCACTTCAAAGTGACGCGCATATCTCGAATGTAAATTATGTTTGCTTTATCAACAATCTATCCTGACTATCGAAATGTTGACAAGCCGCTTGTGCTTGAAGGGCGTAACGCAATCATCCAAAATAACAGGGTTTGTGTTTCACGGTGGATAAGAAAACCGCAAGGGAAGACTTAATTGCGAACCGAGTAGACACAGGGTACGCACTACGACCAATATCACACTACAGGTGCAATGTGGGTTGGCGGTAGTAAATTTCCCTTGCTTCTCTCACACGTGATCAAGCAATTGTGTGAAGAGGCAGTGCAAAGGATTTCCTTGCTCGTCGTCCTAATTCCCAGCGATCGGTGAATCCGACGTGGTGTCGCGCGGCTACTGGTAAGCCAAGTGCAAATCGGCCGACATACATTACTCCTATCGATTTTATAAAGCGACGCATGGTGTTCGCCCTGAGTTATTGTACTTGGCCACGCATTCGCCCTTCCCGATTGCGTTTCATCCTAGCATTTCCAGAGAAATTTGAAATCTAACTTGCGGTTCGGAAATTATCTGCGCACATTATAACAGGCCATCAAATAATGAATACAAATTTCAACTAAAAAAGTGAATGACTTCTGGGAATGTTACTTATTACTTAATATCTATCAATTCAACTAATTATTTCTTGGCGAGAGACATTTGTAATGTTGTGCCGTGACAAATTGCATTGAAAAACGTGTATGTTCTCTTCAAAACGATTGAATAACATTACTTAACTATTGTCTATAGAAATGTGACTGCACCAGATTTAATTATATGCAGCGCCGCCGCTTACAAGGGACTTTTGGTAGATTGATTCCGATCGAACCACTAATACTGTTTCATCCGATCTCAAGCGAAGAGCTCGGCATTTATTATCTGGATATTGCCAATGAAACGTAGCCAACGTAATACAAAATTGTAATCCTCCAAACGGATATACATCCAAACCGTCCACTTTATTAGATTCATCGCGAAGAGAAAATCCTCCCTCAACAGAAGCGAAGTGAAGTCGTATCACCGTCTATTATGTTATACAGATATAACTCCATGATAAGCCATTGTGTGATGCATTGGGTGGACGTTGCCAAATTCCGCGGAGGTACTTTCAATTTCCCCATAACTCATCGAATTCCACACCTCGAAGCAGCGTCCTACATATATGCATATGCACGTGAGTACGTAGGTACTCGAGCGGCTTCGCCGCGAAGAAGTGGATTTCTTTGCAAACAGCGAAGAAGTGGCCTCGCTGAAATGTGGTGACACTCGTCTCCACGCGGCAGCGTTCGCGCAGGAATAAGAGCGAGGAGGAGGAAAGCGCGAGAGTCGACAATGAGAGAAAGGCAGAGGAGCACGAGGCAGGAATCGGAAAGCGCGAAAGAAGGGTTTTAAAGCGAAGGAAGTATGCCGTGTAGCACGTCGGGCGATCGGCACTGCTACCAGAAGACAGAGAGAGAGAGAGAGAGAGAGAGAGAGGGGAGAGAAGAAGAAAAAGATAGCGACGGCGGGTGGGTGGGTAAGAGAAGCGAGGCGTAAAATATGGGCGCAGGGTGGATCGGAGGGTTGGTCAAAGGAAAGGGAAAAAAGCTTTCAGAGCAGCTTGGCTGCTCGTTTCTTCTACACGGACCTTTGTCCTTCGCCACTCGTTCCTGAAACCACTTCACATGTCACTTGGAATATTTAACGCCGGCGGAACAGGCTGCCACTCCGGCAGGCTCTCCTCTTCTCTCGCATCCGACGACTGCCACCCGCCGTTGTCACCACTTCCGCAAGCCCGAGTGCCCTTCGAGCCCCACTTCTTTTATTCGACTGTTTAAACCCGGCGGAATTCATCAGGCGTCATGAATAAATGCAAGCCCTCTGCAAGTGGCTGGTACTAGTTACCCTCAACTACCTGGAACGCTTCAACATCGTCGTACAAAGCTGTCGCCTGCTATTACGCCCACTCACAATAAGACTAGATAGCTTCGGACTACAAATTCCCCGTCGATCGTCGCGCACTCGACTTCCAGTCGGCCCATTCGGACTATTGGACTATTTTCGCCGAAAATCGAACGAGCATACTTTCGCCCACTCGCTGGACAGTTGACAAGTATGCGCATTGCCGCGTGAGCGATGGTGCGATTTGCCCCATCAACTGAAATGCCAATCAAACGAAAAAAGCACCGGAGTGCGCGCGAGGATTAAACGTTACGATTTCAATTGGCCGAATTTGATAGGGGAAATACTACGGGACTGACAGCCCGCGCTCTCTCATCTCTCGTACGATCTTATTCCGCGCAAGCTTGCTCGGAAAAGAGTAATTGCCCAGCCAATTTCCATTTGCTGAAAGGAAAACTCGGCGCTGTGTCAGCGCGACTCGTACGGTTTGCTCTGCAATTATTAGTTGGCCGAAGGGGCCAGCGCGGAGTACACAGGAAAATGTGCCTGTGCGACTCGAAGTCAGATAACTCCGATAACGCAATAATTGCATTGGCGATCGGTCCTTCAATCGCGGGGAAAGAAGGTCACTGCTGCATGGAGAATTGCCCTCCACTCTATCAATCTAATGGCAGCAATCTTGCCAACCTATCGACCGCTTGCATCTTCTGGCTGTAACCGTGCTGGTCTAGCCAGACTTGGTTAAAAGTGCAATTAAGAACTAGTGGTCCACTCTCTCTCCCCGATAGTAGAACAATCTCTCAAGATTTATAAACGACCGAGGTCTCAAAATGTTTTGAAGATCCCGTTAATGCGAAGAGATGAAATTTCCCATTCTAGATAAACCAAACAAAATGATCTTGCGTATTATACAAATCATTCAACCTCCATGTACGCAATTAGTAGAATAAAGTTAGTCTTCCTTTTTATCATATTTAGTTTCGCATATTCCGATCCTCTTTTCTAAATTCTACATATATGTATGCCCAATAAAACCTGTTTGCATGCTATGTATGTTATGCCCTACATAGTATCTTCATTTATAAATGTTAACAGCACCCTCCGTCATTAATTGTACTATCAGTGACAGTGGAAAATGGCGTCTTTATACTGCATTGTGCTCCGTTATAATTTCCTCTGCATAACCATTGCATACGTGAAAGGCATAAGCCGCTGAGTCCAATAAGCGGAATTCTCCCGGCATGTCCTTATCTCTTGTATACGCATACATAGCGAACATGTGTTGCAAAAAGGAGTGTCCACGTTGTTAATGGGTTACCGGGTATAAAAGTAGATTCTGCACCGTCGGCTGCTGGCGCATCTGATAAAAGCGGCAACACGACATTTTCCAGTTAGTCCGTTAATTAAACAGAGCCGAGCTCTTTGCCGAAACCGTAGTCGCACGGGGAACGAATTATTCGGCAATCTGGTAATTTTACATTTCCAGGTTGATTGGCTAATTTTCCGCTGATGCTTTCGAAAATTCGTTTTTGGGAGTTGCCTCAGAAATAATGCGAGTGAATAAATGTTATCGGCGATGCTCTTTTCGAGTGACAGCCAATACTGCTTCAACAGGAATTCGATGTTTTTAAAATATACTGAGTATACTCGTGTACTTGAATTTATTTTTATCTCTTGTAACCCCCCATCCCAGCCTTCTCCTCGCCGCCGTTATCGATGTACAATTAACATACTTGTTTAAAGGTGAAAATACGTAAGAGTACAGAGGACCACGCGCGCGCGCGCGTTTGATACTTAGTAACATGCTCCCACAAATTTAATGCTCTTAATAGAAGCATCACTGAAATGGACCTGCGTACAAAGTTGCCGAGAAATTAGCCCCCACTTTCGCATGTAAATCGCTGCATATTCTAACATCACAATACACAGAAAAGATTCCATCACGTGGGGACTTGAGAATAGATAATCCAAAAATAGATGGCGAACTATAAGTCATTAGTTAAGTTAAAAAAATAAGCCGTAATGAATTATTATGCACAATGAGAGTTGTTTGGAACAGCTCGATTAAACTGAGACTGTCCGAAATTAGAGGTTCAGCCGTAAGTGTACACAGGAGGCCTCACTTCACCTCGCGGGGAACCCCTTTAAGGTCATAAATAATGCATCCACGTACGTCCATAATGGGCACATGCCATGGAAATCAGACGCATATACAGCCGTCCATCAGTTATGATCCACTTTGTAATGAGTCCACTGAAATTCACTGGGAATTTGTTGTGATTCCAATACGTATCGGGAAACTTTCGCGCTTGTACAGACTTTTAAAAGACTCCGGTTATATTGAAAATGATTCAAAGGCCAAACTTGAACAAGGAGTAAACTGTGTCCTTTACTCTCTGATGCTATAATGACGCAGTAGCAGTGTCTTAAGAGAAAGAGGATCTTTCCGTTTCTTGGCTTGACCTCTCCTCAACTCCGGGCTAATATCGTGTGATTGACAGAAAGAGGCAATTTCACGGCTGACGGTGCTTCCTCTTATTTGCTGCGGAATCATTAGATGCTCCCTGCTCTTTACGAGTCCCATTCGAGAGCGATACTATTACCCTTTTCGCATTGTCTAGCTCCCCTTTATGAAGAGCACTTTTCTACCAGAAGGACTAGACAATTCAGACTTCTTCGTGAGAAACTACGCGCAACAAAAAACTCTATTCCCATATACCACAGATACTAATTAGGAAAACTACACTTTCGTGAATATCCCTGTCCAGTGAATTTGAACATTTATGGATATTAATATAATCAGTGGAATTATGGTAAAATATCGCAATATTTTTTTTTGGATGGGACAACGGCTTGTATTGCATTGTATGTACGTAATGAGCTGTATTACACACTTGAATAAATGGTTTGGAATGTCAAAGTTCCAAATCAGAGGGAAAACCTGCTATCGGTCAATTAACAATGTAACCCCCAGTTCCAATCACAACGCTTCGTCAATTTGTTAGAGACTAGTATATAGATGATTTATTTGCACCATTACTCGTAATAAAAGACACGATATCCCGTGTGCGAAGCAGTGCAGTACTCGTGAAATTGAGGAATCCGGTTTATTAATGGTACCATATGCACAGGCTGCGCTCAACGATTGATAGATCAAACGTGTCAAAACTGGTGTCCACGCGGGATCGTTCAAGACCAGCTTTCATCAGAATAATTTGCCCACCGAAACGTATTAACACGATTCGATTTCGTTAGGAGAGTTACCATCAATTCTCACGGCTCGCCGAAATCCCTCCGATATTCCTGTTGCTTTTAGCAATGCCTGCATTGTTAGCTTGCCGGCGTTAATTAGGACGCGTCGGTTTATTATTCGGCGACAGCGGCCGATTTTAATCAGGATTTGCACATGGATAGGCAATAAGACGACACTCTTTTTTTGTTATGATTACAAGAGTCGATACCAGATTGACCTTGTTTGTGCAAACTACGACTGTCCACTGGAGTATAAGGCGAGCATATACGATCGCCCGAGGTTTTCTGCGTACATATTACGTCGGTTAATAGTTTAAAACGCGTAGATTGGCCATGGGTAGCTTTTTCGAATTAAAATTAGAAAGGGGGCAAGGCAGAGTACTCTGTTCGAAACAGTGGAAAAGGGTGAAAAGTAGCGTCCGAAGTTAAAACAGGACACGAGGGCAGTGTGTGTAACCATGTGAGAAAATAGGATCCCCGTGGCAGTAGGTGACGAAAAGGGGCACACCGGATCACCCTTTCCCCAATTTCCTTTTATGATGAGCCTTTGATTATTTTCCCCGGGAATTTCATGGGCGTACGGAAAGCACGACACATGTCACTGTCCCTGTATGTCTCACACTCGCCAGTAAATCACTTCAAGAGAATGACAATAACGAACTTCGTTCACCGGCATCTCACCGGCGAATTAATTGCTTCCAATCTCTCATTTGAGACAAGTGCATTCTACCTTGGAGCACAAGAAAACGGAAAACTGTCAACTAATGTCTCGTTAGGGCTAAGCACTAAAGAGAACCAAAGTGTATGATCCTGAAGGAGAGAGGCTTGAAAATACAAACCTCGGCAGACCGTCAACTTTCCAACGCGAGCTAGTGCAGAGAGGCTTGTCACGGGTGAAGAGTATGTGCCCATCGAGTCTCCTTCACACTTCACAAGAATCCGGGTGACATTGCACCCCGCTAAAGTGCGCTTGATTCCCATTTTCAGGTCGCGTCACTGCGAGAAAACTTCAAAGAGCAGAGAACGTTCAAACGTGCTAGTGATGCAACCGGGCCAATTGACTTTGAAATTGTGTTACTATAGAAAACTGAGGAAACCAACCTTCATCCCCCACATCGCTGCCATTATGAACTTTGCAATACCATCGTTATCCACTAGAACTTCTCTATCACCAATCTATTAATTGCCCACTTTTTACTCCTGCTATATATTATTGATTCAATAAAGAATTTATTCCACAGCCAATTATATTTATCACTATTATTTGGGACAGGGGGGGCGTGCATTCAAGTACTTAGTAGTAGTTATTTTCCCACTTGAAAATATGTAATCCTTCTGGATCAAAATACAATTAATTACGCTGCACATATTCGTGGGAGATTTACTTTTTTCTGCGTACGTCTGACTCAGAAATGGCTTGCTGCTCCTAAAAGCCCATTTAGGTAACTTTAAAGACAGACTTATACACATTCGTAATTATAAGAAGGTGTAGGCGTAATTTTCCCGGAGCACTTTTCCTCCTTAAAAACCAGAACTTGCTCGCCAACTGGGATAATCCGCTTTTTTAAGCAGTCGCCCACTTTGTTTAGCTTTAGCGAGGGAGTTGAGAGTCGAGAGGAGCCCATTGCTGTGGATATTTGATAAATATTGCGTCACTTGGAAATATTAAAGCTCCCGCTATTCCAAGAGTTCGGCTCACGTAAATACAGGTGCGTGTACCGTCCTCCACGTATACAAATATTAATAACATAGATTGCTGGGACGATAAAAGGATGGAGAGGGACACGCGTGACCGTATTTACCCTTAGGAAAGAATTGTTTGATTTAACTCGATCGGACACGAAATTGCTATCATGCTACTCTTTTTAATCTCTTCGTAACCCATTCTGCGCAATCAAAGCCGGCGAGTCCGTTTTCATATACGCACTCTCTGTTCTGCGCTCCTTTAATATTCAGAATATTACCATGGGAAATGAAAGAAAGAGCATAAATGTCCGTGTTACTTTCTGAGGCGAGCTGTGGTAGCGCAGTATTATCCCCAAACAAAAATCCAGCTGGAAATCTGCTTGACTAATTATACCCGTTCGTGCTTGTAAAATCGCCTCTGCACAATAGAGTCTTGAAGCTCATCTCGCGAACCAGGTATCTGATGCACAGTTTGCCCGTTCACGCCAGACACTACGCTTTTCCGGCTTGTGAGATCAGAGGGAAAATCAAGTTCTGCTACTACTAAAAAAGATGTTTGCTTCGAATAGACTGATGAATACTTGTACGGTTATAAAAAACTTGTATGCGATAAGGTTATTGTAAGTGGTGTATGAATTTTTGCACTTTTATGGAACAGTGTAGAGGCGTTACACTATATGCATCTACTCTAGTTTTACTCTGCCACCCCATATGGTGTCGATAGACATATCTCTTTAAACCTCACTACTTTACTGTCATACTTTCCATACTTCCGCCCCTAGAATCAATATCCAACAACACTCCAGTGGCACATTACATGAAAAATGTATACTATACGTTAACAGACAATTTGAAGTATTCATGACTCTGATTACTGGATTGTATGAATTAGTGGCGGACCCAAAAGCTTTCACAATCGATTAATCCCTCCCATTGGACAAATGCAATAGTCAAATCTAATGGTTTTTCTCGACTGACAGCCTAGCAGAGTTGCGAGCTTCTCTCGAATCTACATGGCAAGTGCGCACATTTCTACGTGAGCCCGTGCAATTTGCGTCATTGGGACTGTCAGCTCTACAATCTCCAGCATGTCAGGACCTTAAGTACTAAGTGTGTCTGGGTTCCAGATATTACATGGAAGAATGAGCAAGTCAGCTCACAGGGGAATGAAATAACGTCGCCATCGATATTATTCTCTGTGGAATATTTTATCCCGATGGGAAGAGGAAAGAGGCTTTGAAAAATGTAAATCTCACAGGATTGCGCGGAGCTGTAACTTTTGATAACGTTGGCGAGTAGCAATGTCCACTTTGTACGATTCCCGCAATTCCGGACGTTTTTCAAAATACATAGATATGCACAGCCATACACATAGGTATATTGTACAGTTAAAGAAGAAATTTGCAAGCACCGTAAGCCGTGGTATATAAATGAGATTTGAAAAACTTTATAAAGGTTCCGAATAGTACTTGGATGTTTTTGGTTTTTATTTGACTGACGATGAGTTATAAAAACTGTGATAAATCTGTTATGAAAACATTGTAATAGTTTCATTACGTATTCTAATTGAATCAATATGTATAAATATTTCATCAGTTGATTTGTACACATGATTATAATGGAACATTGTTTGTATTCCCTTGTCGCTATATATGTACCGCTATGCATATAATATATGCGTAACGGTACATATTTAGTTACTACAACCCCGCAGAGTTAAACAATTTCTTTCGGTTACTTTCAGTGTCCTACGAACCGTAAGCATGTAGTACGTCTGGATAATCCACGCGATATTAACCGTATCTCCGATAATTGCCAGCAAAATTTACACGTGCTCGGCTAATCGATTTAACGTGCGATAGCCATACGTGGGACTTCCATTAGTAATAATCATGTTTATTAGTCTGAAATATAATATTTAATGCAGTCTCGAGGGACAGAGGAGTAGCCAATGATAAACATTTGGTGAATTCGTGCGAGATAAAACGATTAAACTCACGGCTCCCAGCGGCAGAGCGTAATCCCGGAACCAGGATATTTCGAGCGAGGTAGGCGAGCGTTCTGATAAATTTGCGCCCCAATTCCCGGCTACGTTGATTTCTGACTAATAATAAGGAGGCCCGACACGAACCATTTTCCACGTTATAATCCATTTTTGTCGATAGGAGCGCTCACTCGTGATTCCTTGGTGCTCGGCCGCATGGGTAGGCGCGTCGGCCGAGGCCTCCTCCTCTATATTTGTAACACACAGAGCCGCTTCATTTGCATCGATTTCGGGGAAAGGCGAATGGCTATTGGAAAGTGTACGGCGCTCTGCCCTCGATATTAGGCGGCCATTCGCAGCGGCCCAACTTCCACAGAATTTTTATTGCCGCCTCTGGAGTATGCTTCGATTCTCATTTTTTGTCTCCCTTCCCTTTGGCCCTGCCCCCTTTTCGACCAGAAGATTCCAGTTCTTCGAGCCAAAGTTCTCTGCTTTTAGCTTCCAACGTATTTCTCCTGACGAGCTCGCATTCTTTCCTAAGACAATAGCTGACAATTACACGTAATTCGACGGGCGCTACTTGAGAATTCCGCGTATGAATATCGAGAACTATGAAGGGAGCAGAATACAATTCGGAACCCTGAAGTTTTATCCACGTGTACGTGAGAAATTTCCTACAGCATGAATACCACGTCAGCTACTCAGTCCGAACCGTGACAACGCGTTTTTGAAATGCTAAACGAGAATACTCATAAACATTAAGATTTCTGGTTAAAAAGTACCGCAGCTGATGCATTATTCAGATTTGAAAAGCCAATTGTGATGAACGTAGAACATTTGTCGCCGGCAAAAACCCTCCACTGTACCGTATTTTAAAAATTGGCAACAAGGAGTGGCATAAGATCCAATAAATCTACAAGTGTATTTTATATTAGCTATTTTTCGTGTCAGTAAATACGAAGATTTCTCTAACAAAACAATATAACGAGGTCTGGAAATAGCTGCTTCTTTTCCTCGATGGAAGTACGCAATTGCGCAAGAGACGTGTATTGTATTTGAAGATATACCAGTAAGCAGGCACCCGACAAATGCTGAACTCGATAATCAAACGCAGAAGGAACCCTCGAGTCAGAGATCTCGATTCTACGAGAGAAATGAAATGGCAGCAAAGGGAATTAAGCAAATAATTACAGGCAACCTCTGCCTTGTTACATTTTTTCTTTCACTCTTCACCTTTTGACTGGTAGCATTTGCCAATGCTTTGATTGCCTTTCTGCCGTTTGTACTATAGTTCAAAGCGCTCTTTTTGTTTCACTGGCGCGAGAGTTTAATCTGGCAGAGGCGGAGGGTACTAGTGTTTCATAACATTTATACAGTTCAACTGACATTCTTTTTCGACATGCCGCCGTGCTGATTGACCCATCAATTTCTCTCAATAACGCTTGGGATTGTAGCAACTGAATTTACAACAGGGGAAAAATTCGACACACCAGGTTACAACAATTTGCAAATATGTATAAAAAAATCATATATAGTAAGTAATTAATTCTGGAGATATTGAAGAAACATGTTCTCAATAGATGCATTTGTTTTTGAGTGCATTCCACTATCACTGGTAGGACTAAGTATACAAAGTAGAAAATGATGATCTTCAATCACATACATTCTGAGGCGGTCTCTACTCCCGTGAAATAGTTAATCCCGCCCGCAATGTTAGTGAGTGGTAGCAACGGAGAAAATGAAATGGAAAATCCTGCGATTTTCCCGTCTAACGGCTCTGCGTTACCGTAAACGCGTAAGCCCAACTCGTAAACCGGAAGGAAGGCTCCACCTTGGCAATAATTGGCAAGCGAGAGCAAGAAAGCGGCAACGAGCAGTTCGTTTATCCATGAACAAATCCCTCAAGCTTAACATGATATACCGCATGAATGCTCTCCACCAACGAGTCCCACCTTCCGCAGCTGGTGGAACTTTACATCTCTCGATTCCAACGAGCCCTCGACAAAGCAGTTCATGAGTAAAATCGAAAATATGCCATCGCGTTGGTAATTACGCGCACCGCAACAAAAAGCATTTTATTTACTCGGGAGGAGCAAAAATTGGACGTTTACTCGAGGACAGGAAAATTCTCTTCGTTCCTCCGTTGTTGCTTCCGAGGCGATTCCGCACGGATCGAAACATTTTTCCTTCGAGCAAGCGTACACCCGCCTGACAAAATAACGAGTTCCGCGAAGCACGAGAACGCGGGGCGCGCGAAAATAATTAGCATATCATCGATATCGGGTACACGAACATACTTAACTCCAGGCTTAATTAAAAATGCGCGCCAATTAAAACATTACCGAGCGCGGACGTCCGTGTGCGCGCTGGCTGCATCATATAACGCGGTCCGTTGGAGTCCGTCAAGATTTAAACCATTAAAGCCTATCCCATTTAAACTCCGCGCAACGGTAAAGCGCGTCCGTTTAATTTCGAATTAGAGCAGTTAACGGCAATTTAGGCTCGTGTTTCCCTCGATGCGACGGGGAAATCGGTCGTGGTCTAATATTATGTCGCATGAATTATATCAAGAAAACCAGCAAAAATAATTAGACTTCCAGTATAAAAATTCCCAGGAAAACCGTCCGGATTTATGCTGTTACTTGATAATTGGTTCAGATTTGAATACCTCAATATGCCTGGTTTATTAGAGGAGAAGTTGACAGCGGCAAACTGACCGATATTATCGAGGATATCAAAATTCAACACTATTAGCGACCTACAATCTGCTACAAGTTGATTGTAACTGACATTATACGTAGATATGTCCGGAAACAACTATTCGTCATAAGTATATAGAGTATTTATGTGGCTAGAGCTTTCACTTGACGAACGCACGAGCATTGGAATCGGTAAATCTCGGCATTGGTTTAATAGCATCCAGCTACGATTACGTTCTATCGATAGTCGCAGAAGACCACAAGAGTCCCTCATAGTACGAGAGGACGAGGGTCAATTCCGAAGCCCCTTTTTTCTCGTGGCAATTCGAAGCTTCGACTCCGGCAGGATGTTCGGCGAGAAGAATAAGTATCGCCCGGATGCGGGTGTAGGCCTGGGGAATAAAGATTTGTAACGAGCCAGGTCTCGAATCCTCCGGAGGGAGGTTACGTGAATGGATCGCAGCCAACGAATCAAACTCTGATCGCCTCCTTCGACTTCTTTTACTCACCCTAGCTTCTATTTCTACCCACACTCGCCACACTGACCAACTTTGTACTCACCTGCTTGCTTATTAATTCTCTTTCCTGGCCTTCGCTACGAAAAGTTTGACGGATCGCGGCTTGAACATCGAATTTACTTCTTCGACTTCGACCCATTTCGTTTGCTCTAATGCTTCTCATTTCCCGATTAGTTTTGAGCTTTGTCAGTGATCATTTTCGTTACTACGTCTTTTTAAATTGGAGACTCTCACATTTTACCGTGAAGGTGGGAAACTCGATGCTTGGGGAATGTTAGTGCTTAATAGTTAAGGATGTGAGTCCAGGCGCGGACAGGAGACATGAAAGGGAGAACGCTATTAAGAGGAATGTAGGACACGAACGGTTGGACTTGTTGGCTATGGTGGCTTTTTCATTCGCCATTAATATTGCAACGCCATTTCCACTAGCACAAACGTTTTCGTAAACGCTAAAAGGAAGTGGGAAATACTATATGAGAAATAGAAGAGAAAGGAAATCGTAAAATGGGAAAATGTGTTAAAATTCATATATCGCTTTCACTGTGCGCGAAGAATTAATGATGTGTGTATTGCAGTACAAATAACTCGAGCAAATGGCTGCGTATGGATATCGTGATTTGACCGATATGTGTGTGCGAAGGCTCGTATATCAAAAAGGTATTAAATGTCCAGGCCCTTAATCAACACGCACTCAAATCATTGTGAAACGGATCTTGGTTAAATAGGTCTCGGACACGTCAAATATTCTCGCGAGCACAAGAACTGTTTAATCGAATCTCCGCGCCATGAATAAGAATGAGGTCATCATTTTCATTTCACAGCTCATTAGAATCCCTCTCGGCAGTGAGCACGAAACAGCATTTCGAGCAAGAATCGCGCGGATTCCACGTGACATTCAACACGATAACACGAGATGTGTCACAGTAACCACTACACTCTCCTCCCTGTTTCGTCTCTTGTCCCTTTCTCGGCCGTCGCAGGGTTAAACCATATCTGTCATTCAGTACACATACGCACAATCTGCCATAACAAGAAAGCCACCAGACTATCTCTTTCTCTCGTTACGAAAACGATTCAACGCTCTACGCGCTGTCAATTCTTTAATAAAGAACGTGTCTGGCGGCGAGCGATCATTTCTACTCACCGCGTTTGCAGTGTCTCGCACCTCCAAAGTCCAAGCTTGGAAGTGTCCAATCGGACCAAGAAGGTTCTGAGTGATGGATGAAGGAGAAATCGACGATACCTCTAGTCACTTCCCTTTATCACGCGCGCTCCTCGGTGGAATCGGCGCGATCGGAAATTGGTATCGTCCAGTAGTGATGTCACAGGGGAGCGGCGAATTAGAGCGCGGGCAAAATCGGCCGAGGAGTTGGCGAATGGTATAGAGCCACTTGTAGAGTCGGCGGATGACCGGGGCGCGTAAACCAGACTGGCGGGTTGGCAAACAGGTGAGATGCCGTCGCGTGTCCACCCCTCCCTTGACACAGAGGCTTTCGTTCACCCTCTCGCTCCGTCTTCCCACTACTCTCTCTCCACCCTCTATCGCGCCTTCTCTCCTTCGGTCTATCCTCTCCCTCCATTAACCTCCGCTGTGTTACCACCTTGTGCTGCTGCTGCTGCTGCTGTTGGCCGCACTCACCCTCAAGCTTCCCTCACACCTGCCATCCCCTCCTTTCGCGTACAAACCCCCGAGTTTCACCCCACCGAATTCAGTGCCGTCCTTACGCGCTTCCCCCCTCTTGGAGCAATCGGCCAGTAGCGGCCCTAACGCGTCCTAGAGCCAACGTGTTTCATTTCTGACTGTTACACATGGTCCAAGGGATTTTCCTCGTCCGATGGTGCTGTAGGAGGAAACTAGCCTGCACTAGAGGGCGACGAATGTGCTGGTATCGTTGGGCATCAGGGGTTGCTCTGTGGACCTACCCTGACACACTCTCCTCCCTGGCTCTCCCTACTATCCCGACTCGATCTCCCCTACAATTTAGATGATTCTCTCTACGCATCCCTGGCTTGCCTTTCGCCTGGCTTTGCCCCCTTTCCGCTCGCTTCGCCCTCTCTCCTTCGCTCTCTCCCTCTCTCTATCTTCGAATATTCCTCGGAAACGGCTGTATTCCTCTTCATTAGTCCCACTGTTCTCCTTTCCTTGACCTCGTTCCTTTGTTTCCGACTTTTGTTTACTCCACTCTTTGGCACTCTGCTTTACCCACCCCCGCTTACCACGGCCCTTCCACGCGACCCCCGACCCCCTCTCGGACCAAAAGCTCGGCCAAGTCGTGCTTCTTCGGCAGTAAAGGCAGGCCTCTGCCACGTTCTACCTCGGCGGCAGATTCAGTTTTGTCGGGGTTCGCCTTCGTTCCTCCCGTTCTATATATTCGATCCTCCTTCTCTCTCTCAGCCGGGCTACTCCCGTGGCGCTCGCACCCTGAAGACCCTACCTACGAGAGCGCAGCTCTCCCTACCTCCTGCAGGGATTACAACCGGAGGTGCTTGCGTGCGCAGCGTGTCCATCGATCTATTTCAGCTCACCTACGCTCCTGCCAGGTCTGGCAGCCAGCCTCTACCTGCTGCTGGTCTGTTCGCAGGCTCGGTTCACAGTGGTAGGAGACGGGCGCAGGGGTTGCCACATCCCTGGCTCTCTCCGACCACCGCTGATGACGACGGTGGTAGGGGTGCTCGCGCCCCACGATGCGGAAAGGGAGGGGGTGCGAACTGGCCGGAATGAAAGCACGCACGGCAAAGGACTACGTGCGATCGCCTGATCAATGGGTAACTAATACACGCGAAATACCATCGAGGGTGCCACTGTTATGCTAGTATATAAATAATGACGACCAACTGGCACATGTTCCGACAGCTCGGTCACGTTGTTGCCGGTTTCATCCAACTGGCTCTACTCCTTCCGTCGACTTGTGGAAAATCCCTTCGGAGAAGGCACGTTTGCTAGGATTTTCTCCCTTCTGACTGAATGCCGCTCCCGGGGAATGGTTTTCCTTTTTTACTGAGAAATTGCGCAGCAGATTTTCTTGTTTACTCCGACGGTGTCTCCCGCTCGTCAGGACGGCATGGAAATACGAGGCCCTTTTACGTACATTGACAAGGATTTTGCTAGCGTAGGGTGGTACATTAGTAGTTTGCCGGGCGGGTTGTTTCGTCTTGAAGGGCGGGGGCGCAATTGGCGATTTTCTGCCTTGTGGCATTGTGTACCGACTATCTAGATCGTGTTGCAGTGGATCCCCAGCGACTATGACGGGTGGCAATGATGGGATCCTCACGAGTGAGATGAATCGCCCGCGCACTTTTACACTCCTTTGCTCTCCCGGCGAATCAGACCCTGGGAATTGGTTCACTTCATATATGTACAATTCCTGGTGTTTACTATCGGATCGGCGCTGAAGGAACTCGGACGGTTCCCTCGGAAGCAGTGAGAGAGAGGGAGAGGGAGAGCCTGGGAGCTCAGGCAAAGTAAATATCAGCGGATTTCGCGGATGAAGCTAAAGCTGTCCCATCAATTTTTAATGCACACACGTCGCCGCCGGAATCTGCAGTCCGAGGGAAAAAGGAAAAAAGTGTTGCGATGCCAGGAAAACGATTCACTGGCTAAACAAATCTTCGCCGGAACCACCATTTTTTGCAAGTGCTAGCAAATATCACTGCCGAGTGCATGGTTGGCTGTACCGAGAGCGGACTCGAGAGAAGGCGTAATCGAAAGCGTCAAGTACGCGAGTTGGAAATTAATGTGAAACTTTACAGGATTTGCGAGCTCTTAGTTGCTGGCTAATGAAATCGGGTTATTGATTTCGCCGCGGCAGTAAACAGATGTATCGACACCAGTGGGTAGAACTGTTGAAAGCTTCCGGTACGCGTGGCTCGTATAGAATTATGCAGTTAAAGCGGTCGGTCCTCGGGTTCTTTTTCATTAAGTATTTCCGCTCCGCGCTGCGTTTCCCCAGGTTATCTACTAATTATTCCCGTTTATCTGACTCTCGATTATAACCTGATTATCCAGGCAATTCCAGCCAAGTTTTATTTCGGTATTGTAGCCCTTTAAATACGTTATATTCTGACCTGCTGTTATTACAATAATTCGGTGAAAAATGAGTCAGCCGTAAAACTGGTGGGATGCGTGAGAATGTAATATACGTACTGCCGGACCGATCTCATTTTCTGCACCCTCCCTTTCACTCTCTCGCCTTTCCACGCTCTGGCATAATATGACCGGCTTTACGATAGCTCGCCGAAACTCACATGCCGTGATTATCGTGTTTTTTTCTCTCTCTTTCGGCCCGACGTATCCGGCCTGCCCGTCGGAAAGCGGCTGGGAGCGTAAACTTTTACTATTGCCGGTAATCATGTTTTAGTGATGTGCTTTCCGGTGCTCTCCAGGCCACAGTGCCAGGAGCGAGGCCCTGTTGGCAGTCGACGGAATCTTCCGCCGATGAGGCCACCGAGGCTATACCTTGTACACAACCGTGTAAAGCCAGACTGTGTGCTTTAAGTTTTACCGTAGAATCTAACACAACTCGGTCGTTCAACAATGCGACAACATTACTGCCTCGCTTTGGCCAACTAACCGACAAAAATACCGTGAGACGAAGGAGAGAAAGATTTACGAGCGAAAGAACGCTCGGGCGTTTCGCGAGCGCTGTCAGAAGATCCCCTCTCGAGATGTACATAGAGCGACGTAAACGAATTCGGCCGGAATCGCCGAGTAATCGGGTTACCTTTATTTATTCATTAGAGCAGCCCTCCCGGGCATTCGGCCCTCGCACTATGTCCAAATAATTAGCAGGCTTTTAAAAGCCCCCGCACTCTTCTCGAGCTCGGCCAAGAATTTTCCGGCGGGAAATTCCCTGCGAAGCGTGCAATCGATGTTTATCAGTCGGATTAAATGCGAGGAAAAGAGACATTTGTTGCGCGATATTGATCTCGGCAAGCGAAACTCGTCATTATCACAACGAGAAAGTTTACTTTGGAGCTTCAACATAAATCTCACTTTCTCGCGAATGTTTTTCTTCGAAGACCAGAAGAATGTACATACCTAATGTTATGATCTTAGCACCGGAGGGACAGCAGAGAGACTGACAATTTCTCGGTGGCCATAAGAAAGGGACTCTACAGTTCCAATCCCTCCTTTGAGAATGCCGGTGGGCTTTGTCGCCGGCAAAAAAGCGTCTCAGGAGACAGAGCTCCTAATGATACGTACATTCAAATAAGCTTCGTTGTGTCCATGAAAATGAGGGAGCTGCCTGCTATGTCCTCGTGGGCCACGAATGATGGTGATGCTCGAGAGGAGCCTGGTTTTATATACTCGAGGAAGGAGAGAGAACATTTCAAGAATTCCGATCATTAATATAATGTCGTTAAAGTCCTTCCACATTCTCCCATTGTCCCTCTTCCTCGAGCCCAACTCCCACCTGCTGTCTTACAGTTTTCCTTTTATGCCTTTTTCTGCGCAGGAGCCTTTGTCGCTCGCCAAGACTTGCTAAGATTTTCCCAACCCTTAGCATGGCTGGAAGCCTCACAGGATCACCGGTGCTCCGACGCATTAACGAGGATTGTAGAGTTGCTCGAAGATGTGGTTGACGATCTTCGACGATCGTTTGGAATCTTGCGTGAGGGTAGTATCGCCCCATTAACCCGGTTGGCCTTCTTCTCTGTTGCCGCGGCCAGTATCCGTACAATTTCACATCTTTGCCTGCAATTGGAATTCCACGCTCTGTCAGATTAAAAGTACCATTTCTCTATAGCGCTGGAAAACCCGGCGAAAACAGGCTTTAATTGAGCAGGGAAATGTAATCAAATTGCACTCATGATGAACTGCTTTCACGCTTCATTTCATCGATTCCCGAAGCGAGCTCGAGGCAGGGGATGTGTCGCCAAACTTCTCATCCCAGGTGGATTGATATTTTGTGCACGTTCACGCACGAATTAATTAGTCATGCTCGCAGCAGGTGAAACCTACCGGAGGTATCGGAGCAAACGCCGTCTGCGTAGTCTGTGGTGCCAATAACCAGATCAATTATCGATCTCCAACCAAAATACCTACCAAATGATCCGATGCAGAGTATCGAAGGTGGCAGTACCATCTTGCTTCGATATTGATTCTCATACTAATGAGCGTACCATACGCAAAGCCTGAAATGAGTGCCCTTCCTTAATTGGACAATTAACTGCTCGTCGTATATAAATGATTACTACTTATACGATAATACTATGACTTCGCTATTTCTCGTATACCACAGGATTAACGGTCCGAGGTCCAAGTCGCTAATCTTTGAAATGATCAATACTGGTGAAAACGTTCCCCCAAGTGTAATGCGCAAGCATATCTCATTAATTTCACCGTAGCAGCGAAAAGGCTTCGAATGCGGATACTTCTTTTGCAAGATAACTTGGTTAAAGGCGGTTCGAGTCGAATAAAAATGATCAATCAAATGGTGAAGTCTATCTAATGGAGAGTGAGTAACAATGCCTGAAGAATGTGCGTTCTCTTTTAGTGGTTATTTTCGCGTTGATCTTGGCTCGTTATCAGAGTTTATCCACTTTACTTGGTAGAGATCGCGGCAAACCACTTAATCACGGCTCGGCCTACGTGAGTGGTGTACTTACAAAGTATGAAGCAAACTAGGAAGATCGTTATAGGCTTACCTCTCGTATCTCAAATGAAGTGAGGGTGATTTGTTTAGTTATAAGGAAGGCTACGGACGATATTACAAGTCGTTTAATCAGCTCATCCTCTGTACCATATGTATACAAATATTTTGTATTTTGTTAACACAAAATATTCAAAATCACGAGTCTTCTGCATCAACTCAATTTTGTTGCAAATTATTGAATTGTGTGCCTGCGTCATTTCTGAAATCCTGTCTATGCCTACTAATACAAGGATGCAAGCTGAGAACCGAGAAAACGCGACCTACATGTAGTAGTAGTAGATTCAAGTAGATAAAGTCGAAAAGCGAATGAGCACAACGCAGACGAAATAAAAGTAGCTGTAGCCAGAGTACTTTGAGGAACTTCAGAAAGAACATTAGCTTAATCGATAGAGAATCCTGTTCATGAAACCGCCAGTAATTGAGGTGATTCTTTTCCCTTCAGCCCCGGAGAGACTTTAATTTCGAATTCCTCTGCGCACCTTGTCGTCGGAACCGAATAAATCTAACGTACAGTCGCTCGTTTCTCATTATGCTGTTTCGTCGTTTTTCCCGGCTTTCCTGACAGTCGCACGTCGGCACGTGTCGGCGATCATCTCCACCGCTGAGAATTTCCCAGCAAATTTTCCCTGCCACTTGATACTTGAAATCATCGCGGGAGTGGACTACATATGCATATTATCGTGGAAAGCAAGTCGTTAATGCACGGACACACGGTGACACCTTAGGCCGACAAGGATTTCGGATGAATAATTTTAAGTGGCTTAGAGCTTTTTCAAATTACATTACCATCGAGCATAAGTAAATTCGAAGCGTCACACATGGAAGAGAGGAAAACTTGGATTGTTAGTGCATCGCATTAGTGTAGTACTTGCGTTCACGCCATGGTCATAAAGGAATATTGAGACGCATCATTCATGGTGTGATCGATCTAAGATTAAATCCGCACTCCGTGGGCATTGTCAACTGGGAGCAAGGGATATTCGCTCGGGTGCACAACTTAAATTGAACTAAATTCCTAACGAGCAGCTCGCCGTCCTCTTCTCGGACAAGTTAATAGGAAGCCGTGGGCCCGTATAAGACTAACTAAAGCTCTGAAAACTATTCCAACATTCATTCCTCTTAGAAGGCTGTTTCGTTGATCGCGTGAATGCCATTGGCCCCAACACGCCAAGATTACCATCCCCGTGCGAGAGAGAGCAAGACAGTTTGGAAGGTGGGTGGCATGCGAGTGGGAAGCGTAAACGGGTGGTGGGCTACGAAAACCGTAATTCCCATCAGGCAAAGGGGGTAACGTCGAATTGAGCCGTATTAAAGCCCGGTCAAATTGGTGGCTTCGCTTCCTCGTAATTTTCTGGAACACGCGCACACATCGCCCCGCCTATACATAAAGGCAACACTCGAGTCTTTATGCACGGATTACCGGGGCGCTTTTAATGCTCCTTATAACGTCACATAATTTGCAGGGTGAACGGGAACGAATGGCCTCTGCGCCGACGACTACTTAATCGCTCTACGTATTTGAATTGCACGTATTTGCATATGTGTACATGGAGTTTGCGCGACAGATTACTAAAAGAGCGGCTTATTTTCGGATTCAGGTCGATACGGTATGTGCAAATTGCCATGGCACTTACGCCAAGATATTTCATCGGAAATATGCTACCCATCTTTTTTGGGGGAAACAGACTTTTTGCAGCTTCGTAAGAGTGTACTTGCATAATCAATTAGAATAGAATATAAGCAATTTGTTCTTATATACATCTTCAAATATTTCTCGCGGTAACTCGAGTAGCTCGGCCAACTGCAGTAGCCGAAGCAAATAAAAAAAGCGACTATGGAAGCGACTGAATGGAACACGAGCTCAATGGAATGGAATGGAACTTTTGCTAAACACGCTATCGAAAAGGCCCTGTAGGTACAAGCGGCTCCGTGTTCTGAGATACTGCACACCTGTTCTGGAATCTTCCGAGCTACCCGATGCGGACGGTCGATTTCACTGCACGGGGTCGCAGTGTAAACACGGATCATCTACTTAGTCGGAGGCGTATTAACTAAATATTTGCATCCTGAGCTACGTAAATTCTGGGGATTGAAAACTTTACCTCGAAGGTGTTAAGGATATATATTGGTTATAGCTGGGGGATACAATCTGTCACTTACGCATGCTGACAAGCCCAGCATTTTCCTTTCAGCTTTGAGTTCGATTCTTAAAGGAAAGCTATACATGTGAGAATAGTCTCTTACAATATCAAGGAAAGATATATGGGAACGTTTCAGTTTCCATCTCAATGAAGGACCATAAAATTCCACAAAGACTCGATGATAAGATATTGTAAACATTTATTTCCAACGAACAATTTAGCAAAAAAACGCAACATTGGGGTCCATTGAAATGCAAATTATAAAATTCTAATTATTCCTATTCAGATGAGCGAGTATACTATGTGGGATTGCATTCATTCGAAACTAATGGGGAAAGAAAAGTAATCAGCCTGCTCCACGGGGACTAGAGCGGATTGACGATATACTGGTCTACCGTGCTCCCAGTCATGTACTCGGCATTAGTCAGAGCGCTGAGAGGATAAAACTAAATCTCTGCGGCGTCGAAACGGGATGCGGAATTACGCCGGCTTGCAGCCTGCTCAACGTACACACTGACACACGCTGATGTCTACACCGACTGGCAGCCAGTCGGTAATAATAAAACGCAGCCAGTATATCCCCGTGCAGAATCCTGGACGGAGTTAAGTGGCGGCATACGCCAGTCAATCTCGCCGGTATATGCTTCTGTGATGAAGCGATTACATTAGGTGAACCGCGCCCTGGAGAGCTAGGTGCTTGTACGAAGTTAGCATAAATTTTTGGGACACACGTAGATTCGGGAAGCGGCGGCTGTGACGAATCTGAGCCGTGACGGGATTGTAGCGAGTTGGTCGATCGAGGGCATGAATACGAAAAAGGGTTGCTCTCGTGCTCGTCAAGAGCACCGGCTAATCCCTTCGACCGACATCTCCGTCGACTCGACTACGTTCCGTCCTCTGTACTGCTTCACAGGGACCCCCGAGCTTTAAAGCGGCAACCTTTCTATTAAATTGATCAAATATGGACCTTCTAAAAAGTTGATATTCAGCATTCGGGTACGATTTATACATATAACTTCAAAAACATAGCAATCGAAGCATCATCGCCTGGTCTTCCCAACAGAATCAGACTCACTTATTACAATCTATTAAAACAAGTGACCGCAGATCTTTCCCGTGGTGCCGACACAATGTTTCGAGCATAAGCTTTGATCAGATTTTTGTAAGCCAGTGATGCGTCCTGCACCGAATTGCGTATCCGAGTTGCAATGTATTTCAGGCACGCACGTACAACTTTCCTGCTGGAGAAATTGCGCGGAAAGATTACACCGGGAAAGATAAGAGTTGTTGAACCTTCGAGGAAAGATGAAGAGTAATAAAGTTACAGTATAAGAAATAAAGTCGGCGGGCGAGTACTGCTGTGTCTCAAAGCATAGGGTGAAAATTGGGAAGGATGTAATTAAGATGCATGTGATAATAACAGATGGAGGACCCCGGAGCCTATTAAATGGACCAAGCTTGATGAGTGGTTCTGATGACAATGCCACATTTACCGTGGTACTTGGCCTAATTACTCGAATGGTTCGGTATAATTACCCAGACTGGCCGGATCCACCGATACACCTAATCAAGTATCCTGCATCTACGCCCAGTATTTGCCGCCGTATTGTTTGCAAAAGCCGACAAGTAAATATTTCTCCACGATATATTGTATGCGTAAAGCTGTCGATGAAGGGACATGATGCGAACATGATTAAATTCCGGAAACATGCATTTTTGTGAACTCGGCAAACCAATTAAGTTCTACTAATCGTTGCGCCACTAGGAGAGGGAAACTATTTAAATAACGCACAAACAACAAATGTTTTGTTAATCAATACAAACAATTAGGATCATGTTTCATAATTCGGATTAAACGTATAATTTTCAGAGCGCAAGCTTATTGCCGGGAAATATTTACAATTTGTAATTCTATTATTTTTTAAAGTATTACTACTATCTCCACTCAAAGAAATTCTTTGTCGATATAATCTGAGAATAGTAATATCATTTTCGAGGGAATGAGAGATTTTATGCACAAACATCGAGCGCAAGTGTTCCTTTTTTTACTCCCGCTTTAAAACCAATTACAATTGCATCACTGAGCGAGACTGCAGTAATCAGACTTTCAACGGAAATTTCCTATCGGCAGACTACCAAGTATTTTTCGTTCATTGCGAATCGATGTGCCCACCCCGAGGGAGAAGAACAGCCTATTTCTAGTTCCGGCTCGATGAGACTGGCAAAACGAGGCCGATGCTTTCTTGGGAAATTTGACTTCGGAGAACTTGGATGGGCAATACAACAGAGCTTCTTCATGTTCCTGTTCATGCAGTCTGGCTCTCGCACGCTCTTGAAAGTCGGTCTTCATTCACGGCTCACTGGACTTATCATTGTTCACCGATGATTTCTCCAATGCTTTCTCAGACTACCCTTTCTTACCATTCATAGTTTCAACGCCAGAATTTTTTCGGCGTACCACTGCAATTGCTATTTTGTTTATCAAGTAATGAATAAAAAGATCAACGGGAAGACAAATTTAAAATAATCAGTGTCAGGTAATAAGATAATCGTTGGTACTAGTTTTAATATTTGTGATCTCTTATGGGTACGTTAACGAATGTCTTAAAAGCCCACTTTGACCAGCGAGTTTGAAATACTCTTGCGGGATTAGAGATTTTCCGCATCAAGTTCACTGTTTTTTTCATTGTTGCAGTTATACCGTTCTTGTAACACTCATCATTTACTTTTGAAAGAGGCAGTTACTTTTACCGGCGACGCCCAACTGTCGTTCTCAACAATGCTCAAATGAAATTTCACAAAACTTCGTGATATCTTGATTAACTGTCTCGTTGGTTTATAAAAGCGAAGCGTAAGGAATTTTCAAAGCAGCGGCTTGAATCCAAAAACGCGCCATGAAGATCATAACGGGAGCAAATCGTTAATGAAATTTCTTCATGCGGCTCTCACATTATTTGCGCATTAATTAGCCTTAAAAGCAGGAGGCACTGCCAGCTGAGCGGCATGCCTTTTAATGGACGAAGTGCTGTCGGGTGCTCAGATGGGAACACAAATAACTAAAAAGCCAGCCAACGAAGCCGAGGAGGCCCGAACAACCACATTCATCGACGAATGAAGGTTCCCTCGCTCGCGTTGGAACGTTAACTAGTTTTCCTTCAAAATTTCTTGCTGATTTCTAGATAAGAAAATGGCGGCAAAATTTGGAAGAACATAATTAAAATGTGAAGTTCTTCATGCTCATAGAAAGGCAGTAGACCTTGCAATCCTACTTCTGTATAATTTGTTGCTAAGGTTTCCGATTGTTGGTAGAGAATCTTATTATACATAGATTGATGGAACGATGTGACACAATATAGCAATCGAAACGATCCCCGAGTTCTCTCCGGGACAATAGTCGATAAGGAAATATTGAAGTAGATGACAGTATACAATCGTGGAGTTTCACGCAGATGTAATTTTTGGCTGCGTCAATCTTGGACGTCGGCTGAATCCAGAGAGGAAACAGCATTGGGCGCAGTGCGGTCGAGAGAGGAAGTGCACGCGAGGAGTGGGGGGACGTGGATATCGGGTATCGCATATCGGAAATCGATGCTCACTTGTTCGCCTGTTGCCGTACGCACAATTGTTTGGTTCCGCGAAAACACGCAGGCATTAGAGTGGGTGTACGAAAGGGCTTCGCGCAATCAGCAAGGTTGCACGCGCCCGGGCCAGGGACGAGAGGCGATTCCGGCAGCGGCGCGTAGCGAAATATTTGCTCGACACTCTCGAATGCTCGCCCCGTCATTCCTCCTCTTTTACGAGACGTCATTCACAAAGTGTACGCAATGGCTTCCTCGAATATTCCTGCTGACCTGTGACGTACTTTCCTCACTAACCCAAAGCGTCGCGAGGATTCTCCTGTTTTCTCTTGTAGGTACCCAAGCACGTTTCCGACACAACTCGTTGTTTCTCCTGTAATAGATACGACATTCCCAACACCCATTCTTGTGAGAACATTTTCGGTCAATTTGTGTCAAGTTCTTTTGTTGTACTATTCAACAATAACATTGCGGTCAGCATAGAGTCATTGTCTTCGAAAGTATTTGAGCCTGTTGACATTGGGGGTGGCCACTGCTACCGTCGGCGTCGTGCCATTCGTATTCAGAGACAGTCTCTCCTGAATTCCATCCTGGGCAGCTCTACCGCGGAAAAGCGGTAGTATTGGCCATTTAGATTGAACGTGGCTGCCCTAGGAGGAAGATAAGATAGGCCCTTTAGATTCCATTCCGACGGTCGAACACAATTTTTATTTGATGCCTTTTCGATAGCACATCGGTATGTTAGAACGTCTGATTATTGCTGATATAGCTAAAAAGATCTCTGTGATGCAGCATGCTCTTCCGTTTTATATACTGTCAATTTATGTCGAGCTCGCACTGGCATTCAAGATTCACTCTCCCTCAGAATCCTTAAAGTTCGTAGGATAAATCAATGCGCGCTATTGTCTTTGTTGTCCTTTGAATAGCGCTGTAAATGACATTTCAATCCATAAAGGCGAAACAATTAATTGTAAGAAGCAATCCATCGATACGTCTGGGTATAAACTGGCGGTTGAAACTTCACCAGTTTCTCTTAAAGGACATATCTTCTCCTTCATGTTATTATTAGCAAACCGGATAAGAGAAGGATCTCCAGCTCTCTTTGGAAATAACAAGCTGCGCTACTCCCTTTCCAAGAGGGAAATCTTGCACCTTGTTTCCGAGGTACAATGGTGTTGCATTACCGCTTTGTGTTATGATCCCATTCTGCAGCTTCGCGCAACGAATTGTCACTAAATTACACATTTTTAGAATTTAATTCTAAAAAATTAAAAAATTCTAAATTCTACAAAAAGCTTCCTTTCGCTAGGGTAGGATATCCACAGAATCGCGCATATTTATTTGAATCCCTGTTATAAAAATCAATGATATAGAAATAAACCCCTCATTCACATAATAGTAATATGTTTACTAAGACACGATACTAGAGTTGAACCAGTCCCAATAAAACACATTGGAAATTATACAATTGCATTGTGATGCTAGATAGTATGAGGTCAGTTTTATTGAGACAATGAGTGATAATGGATTATCGCTACAATCGGGGAGGAAGGTCTTTCAGCAGGGCTGTTGGCATGATGAAGGTCCTTTGAAATGACGTTCGGCTTCACTGTAGGAGAAATGTACAGACAGACATAACCCGACGGTTAGCTGAAAGTGAAACATGGGGCATTCACAGAATGTATGATGAACGTGCACCTGACGTGCATAGTAACTGCATCTGGATCATGTTACACTGTGATCAAAGGCCCATCGGGCTAAACTGCCTATCTATTAATGATTTGATCCTGCAAGCATTGGGGATCAGTTTGTTTATTATTTTTACCAAATGTCAGGTATCTGCAATTCGCAATTCGAGTCTGAATCGAGTTTGAAAGCCGAGATTATAGTTACATTGCATCGTAGATCATAGGAAATTTGAAACTTTAAATGTTACTCGTCGAAAGAATATTCCGTTCTATATTTCAACGGTTCTATAATGCCATGTAGACTTTTTCAATTAAGTCTGGCACATACTGGCACAGTTCGTAATTAGCAAAAACAATTGTGGAAACCGGAGATACTAAGAAGAATTAAGTAGAAATGCGCACATACAATTTCTTAGCGCTCGCGAATTTCCGCTCCTCGCGACCTATTTCTCCGCAAAGGCTCAATTGTGTTTTCCGGAAAGCAGTGCGGTACACTCGCGCTAAACAGACGCGCGCCGTATATACACATGTGTACCAGGCGCATGCAGAAAGGATAAACAGTGCACTGCATTGGATTTCATTGGAAAGGATGTACATACATACGTCAAACGCGTTCGAGCCGAGATGGGAAAAATAACAGGGAGCTGCCTTGTGCCATCTATCATCTATGACCTATGTGCACCATTCAAGCGTTTCAGCCATGTCATATAAATACATTTTAGTATTGAAAATTTCCAAGGATCCCTCGCGCATAAGTGTTCGTTAGACCAAAGTTCCCTCTCTAGATAACATCGGGCCAATTTGTATTGAGGATGCTGGCCCTCGAGCTATGCCGCGCGCACTTTCAATCTGCCTTCATACGAGGCCGTACTTTGAAGTGCCATACAAATAGCACTTTCCAAACAACCCGGGCCACAGCCGCTCTGCGTCCTGTAGACACTATCTTCCAATAGTTAAAGATAGCCATGCAAATCGAATTTCCGCACTCTTAACCGAGGATGCTCCAAGAAATTCTAATACAATTAAAGGCACCAGGGCTGGTGTCCCGGATCTCAGCTTCGAAAACTTTGAAGATATACCTTTACGGTCTTTAATAGTTGTTCTTGCATAAAATGCTTCGTCTACTCAACGAGAGTATATCCCCGATTATAGATATATACGTTTATAAGTAAAAGCAAATAGTAATGAGCCTAGTTACATGTACCGAGCATTTTGTTGCATTATGCAAAGAATTGTCACTCAAATCAAATGGAAAATCAGAAGTTAACTTACACAGACAGTGTGATTTTACAACCAATGCATGAAATGTGATTGAAGAATTACGTCTTTGTGCCAACTTCTCTAGCACAATTTCGAAGAAAGCTCCATCAAATTAAGGTTCCTGGCAATCTTAAAAAGACAGTTCCACGTCCGTTAAAGTATTCTAGTAAATGCTGTATTATAAGTGCATTCATGATATCACAGCCACAGAACCTCATAATATCACAGACCGTATGGAGATAGTCTGTGGTGAGGCACTAAACTACAGGAAAAGACAGCCTGCTCGACCTGTGCGTTGCTCCCTCGAAGCTGCTGCGAGTAAGTACCGACCGAGAGAGATTTCCGTCAGGTTTCCCTCGCAGAGCTGCTCCCTCTGGCGAGCAGTGGTGGCGTCTTGAGGATTCTCGTGGTGGTGCAGAGCAGTGCAGTGCAGAGTCGGTCGAGTCGGGGAAGTAGGAGGTGATTGTTGACAGGTCGCCACAGTGAAGCACAGCGAGGTGAAAGTTGGTCGTGGTCTGTGCTGCTGGGTGCATTGGTGTATTGTATGCGGGGCGAACGCGGAGCTCGCTGTCAGTGGTCCGCTGATTTCGGCCCTCAGGAACGATCCTCGCGAGGTTCCTTCGGGGAAGGTAGTGGCCAGAGAAGGACACGGCCACCGAGGCTCGACGAGAACCTGTTGGAGAGACGAGTGACCACTGAGCGGAGAGCAGTCCCAGCCGAGAAAATGAGGTAGGTGACACTCGCCAGTGATTCTTCCTAGCGCGTCTCTCCTCTCCTCTATGCCTGCAAGCACCTTCGGATCCGCACGACTCGCGTGCCTCATTTCGGGCATACTGCCAGCATACCTCACGCATCCTTCCTCGGGGCCAACATCTAACAGCTTTTATAGCTAGTCGAACGGACGACATAGTGAAACAGGCGGGAACCAGACAACACTTAGCTGTCATCATGCCGAACCGCCATCTTTTCTATCAAATGCTCTCTTTGTCGATTTGATGCTTCTTTCCGCATTTGCATGACAATTCTCTCCCCGCTCTCACGATACGTGATAATGCAAAGGTGCAGGCTTTCTTTTCAATTATAACTGCGCAGTTTGTACATGCTTGGGCAATATTGCATCCTTTGCTTTGTACATACATGCAGCACTGTGTCTCCGAGATATGCGAATATGTTATAGATACGTGGCTCCAGACATAAGCTCACTGATTTTCTGGCACACTGATATAGAATGCCTGATATTGAAATGTACTACATGCGCTTTGAATGTCATCCCTTCTGAAACAGCCGATTCACTCTTTCCTATAGATTTGTACGTAACGCTCCGCTCATTTTACGAAATATTGTTGGGAATATGGAAATTACGCTTCGAAAACTACTGATAATGGCGTCCATGTGGCACTTGCGCCCAAGTTTCCCTATATGTATCACTCTGCACATGAAAACCTAGATGATTTTCACGCATGGCTCTTAAAAACTCGGCGATCGTTCGTTATACGCTGAATGGTGGAGACGCTTTTACCGACCAAAATCATTGCGAACTTGTGTCCCGTGCATGTCTGAGGTTATGTTTATTTCGGCTGTCAGCCCGTCGTTGAATCCCAAATTAGATTGAAAATGTTGTGCCGGTAAGTATTAAAGAATCTTCCTTGCTTGCATTCCGTGCATCCGCTATTCCCAGACGCTCCTCAGACACTATTTTGGATGAATGTGGTAACGTGATAACAGACTTACGACGCATAGGCCAAGTTTCAAATAGTTTTGAAATTCATTTGCAGTGGAAGATCGCAAATGACGACAATGAACGGGAAGAGACCGTCATCTATACCATCGAGGCACCAGCCCGAAACAATGTCTCAACATTTTGATTTAATCAAGTACATTTATGACTGTATGTTGGACATTTCTTTAACCGTTGTATTCAAGAAAAGCTATAAATTTGTTGAGTATATCCTGCAATTATCATCCTCTTCCATTGCAGCATGGAACACAGTGTCTAGGGAGCTAGACATGTGTCATAATCAGCCACATAATAATTCCTCCAACTACAGAACTGGAGCATCTGTTACATATTATCAGGAGAGAGAACCAAATCCCCAACTCAAAGGTAACATCCAAGAATCCAACATGTCTATTATATGAACCTGTGTATTATGTTATTATAGAAACAAGTAATCGATTTTTGTTGATAGATTTTGAGCCTTTCAACCTGGAGGCATGGTGGGGACAACGTGTTGTACAGAGCATAACCAGGAATGCGAGCTCCTAGTGCCAGGCCCAGCACATGGATTATAATCGAACATTCTCAAACCGACACAAGAAACAGAAGAGATAAATTTCGGATAAAGAATCTTGATTAATTTTTGCTTTTCTTACCTCTGTAAGTGATCCATGATATACTCACGCGTTGAAGTGAACAGAGGAACGATAGTGTAGGTATATATATATATGTATTATATATGTATGTATCTAGACAATGACTTCAAGTTTTTTGATATTGAACATAGGAGAAGATATATGAATAATAAAAAGGTGAAACATCATGAGGCAGGACCGGATAAAGAGAACAAAGGCAGGGTTGTAGAAAGATAATATCCACCATGCAACGACATTCCTCTTTGTATTTTATCGCGATATCGTCCTATGGTTTTTAATGTATCCAATTTCGACGTGTATTTTGCTCGAGATTCCATCAAGCCTGTTTCTAACACTATCGTCATGAGAGTTGATGATTCACGTATTGATAATTAAGATGCTCATAGTGCATGCTGAAACTATTTATTTTATTCACGCGGAGGAGAGCCAGTGTAATTTTAAGGGATAGAGTTCGTCATGAAAATCGACCTTTCATTGTTACTTAAAGAGAACCTTAAAAGTAATTATTCGTCTTTTTATCTCTTTGTAATTAAAAATTGATATATGATACCAAGCCACTGTCCGATCAGCATTTCACGAAACGTTCTATAGCCACTTAAACTAGAAAATTGCGAACTCGCGATCGGATGAGTCTCGCGGGAAAAACGCTAAAAAGTTTACCTCCTTAGAGTTTAGATATACATGTATTTTTCCACATAGTGCATTTCACATTTTTAATAAAACTTTTCCACTTTTCACACTTGCAATAAGAAGGGGCGCACATCTACTTGAGCGATCCGCATCATATACCGTTATTGCGATTCCCAAGTGCAAATATACTGCAATCCGAAAGAGCATGTAGTATGCTGCACTTATCTTTGGAAGGACGAATCACAGCGGGAAATAGTACGATTAAATTATGACGATTTTAAGTAAACGCGTAAGCATACAAATACTTATTATCTATTGTAACTGAAATATATACGTGTTTACGTGCATATCACGTGAACTGCTGTTAAATACGTATCTATTTCTGAACATATGTATTTATATGTACATCTATGCGTGTATAGCTATCCTGTAAGATCAATCAGATAACGTTTCTAACAACAATGAGTAATAATGTCTTTCTAAACACGTGTTTCCTTATTTCGCATTACCCTTCTTCGATACACTTTCGTTTCACTTTGCAAAAATAACCGCAGAGCGATCCAGCGTTCATCTAATCATTTCCTCGGAAATGTCACATTCATCGCGATGCACGGTAATGTCGACAATTCTCACTTGCAGAATGACAAGCAGCACGCACTCGCTATATTGATGAATAGTTTCAGCTACTCGGTGCATTGATTAGTAATGTGGAATCTCGGATATTGCAAATTGCAAGCATGACCTAGAATTTGAATCGTAGGGATAGGCAGGCAGCCTATACCCGTTTCTGTCCCTCCACCTTCATTATGATAGCTTTAAGTTAACTGTTCGTTTGAAAACTTCCCTTTTTACCAGTGTCCATATATGCATATTACAATGAAATAGTAGATATACGCATATGTAAGTTTTTTGATGGAACTTGGGCCAGTGGTAATCCATATATTACATACAAGATTAATATATACATACAAGATTAAAGTTTCCTCTGGGCCCACTGACACTTACTTATGCTTACTCACTGGATCCAGAACATTTCCAGGACATTGGGATACATGTATGAAAAAGTAACGGAAATTACTAAAATTTAGAAATCAAAGTTTTATAGATTCAATTGAGAAGTTGTATGTTTGAAACAACACCGTGACTGTAGAGGATACAATGAGGGCAGGAAGTATCCGTTTCTCACGTTCCACAATTGGTATTATATTGAACTTCGATGTAATATACATATAGTGAAAATTGTATACGTCCAGGGTGTCATCATTAAAACCTCTGGGTCAGTCATTTTTTATCGACACATTCAACTTTCCGAACAATTTTTCCCCGCGCAGTTTTCGCTCTGTAACTCTAATAAAAAAGAAGTATGGATGAACTATCTCATTTTATCGAAAACCAATAGATGCCCGGAATACCGCGTTATACTTGGTACGAAAGGCTTTTGATGGCTAATCTATTCCACTAGTGAGATCGGTCATTGTACGTCATATTTGGCATGCCGAGTAACATCGAGAGTTGAAATGAGGGATTAGGTTGATAATAGAGGCGAATTATTCCGTCGACAAAGTTGGCCACCATATTCCTCGAAAACCACGAGAAAAAAGGTGATTGCCCCAGCGAATACCGATGCATGGTCGCATTAATCAAGCGGAAATCCATCCTCAAATTCGAGCAAACTCTCCCAGGAGCAGGATGAATTTTATCGTCCTCGACTTCGTTGGGATCGTCAAATTATATCGGACAGTGTCGCCCCAGACACTTTTTATGTTGCTGGTCTAGGAAAAACTCTATTCCCTTGGGCGCCGATCAGCGAGAAATTATAGAGGATGATGGTACGACACCACTCACGCTTTCTACCCTAATGCAAATTCGACCTGAACATCTTCTAAATTTCTTGCCTCGTGCCGCTCTCATTCTGAATACAGGCTTGAAGTGGCCGTTTAAAGAAACTTGGGCTCTCTTTAAAATACAAATTGCGAATCCGAACTCACTCTTACATGCTCCTGTCAAAGGCGCGAAGATGATAAGCTCCAGGACGAAGACTAGATTGCAGAAAAAGTTTAGAGGGAAGGCGGAGGTGGCGAACGGACATTTAACTTTACGATGCCGCTGGCTTCTAAAGTTACGGTTTTACGCAGCGAACAATGGATCGGAGGAAAAATAAAAATGTTGATGAAGGTGGGCACCACGGCTCTTACGGGCACGCGGTCAAGAGATGCGGATTGGTGGAGACTGTTTCGACAGGATGAATATTAAGGAGGGCAACAACTTTGACTCCACGCTTTTGAAAACATTGCGTCCCGTCAAAGCTTGCAGTTTTATTAAACGAACTCTCCGAGGATAGAGGCCACTAACGAAGGCTCGAATGCATATCGATCGAAAAACTACCCTGATCTCACTTTGTAATGCATGCAACCCTGATATTTCGTCGTTCCCAGGAAGTTTCCCCAGGAAGTAGGTTTTTTTATTGACCTACTTCCTCGTGTTTCGCAACAGTGATACTAGGATTCTCATTCTACGAAGGATTTAGATGTATCAGAAGCAGGTGACCAGTAGTTGTGTTGTTTATCACACATAAAACCACAATCTACTATAAGCTTTCATGTGCGAATCATGTTCCAATTCAAGTTAGCACCTCCACATAGATCTCCCAGGCTCTCAAGTTTGCAGTTTTAATATTGGTGTCAACACAAAGATTTCGCGGAAATTTCCTCAAGTTTCTTGTATGTTACTGTGTGTGTATGTTAATCAGCCTGATCTCAATAATCAATAGTTTTGTTTGGGAACATATGTTTGCATGCCTGCGGCTAGTTTTCCTGTTTCTTGTGAAAGGCTACCTGTTGAATGGCATGTTAAATGGGTGGCCGCGCTATAATAATGAAGCAATCTCGCCATGCGTAGTTCAATAATGCGGCCGAGGGGAAGGGGGTGGAGGTTTTCATATTCGCTTGTTGTACGCATACTGGCATACTGGTAGGGATGCAAATCAAGGAACTGTCAATCATTCGTTATCCTGTGATCATAATTGTTTGAGGAACGTGCTTTAAGTATAAAACGATTGATACATGAAAATATGTAAACAAATATAACACCGCTTTTTATAAATGGATCGAGAAAAGGGAAGTAAAGCGAGTTACGAAATCCCAGGAAGGACATTGAACGAATCATATTTGGCAAAACTGGCCGGTGGCAACAGAGAAAGTAATTAATCGAGATGGCAGCTGTAATAACCACGGGGAGAGTGACAATCAAAAATCTCATCTGTTTGTGCAATTGCAGCCGTAAGGGGCCGCCCACGGGGTCAAGAGCATCGGGTGGAATCGATAGTCCGCAATGTAATATTTCTCGCGGACAGCTGGTCCAGCTGAGCGGATTCAATTAGTTTCCTCGAACATTAAATCGTACCTTGGGTTTCACTGTTTATAATTGCTTGTGGTCTTCTATGCGAGAGGGGAAAAATCTACCAAACAGCAGTTCGCAGCACCAGAAAGTCCAGTGAGGAACAAAACCTTTCGCGTGAGAACACAATATGCCTGATACTACATCCCGTCCCACTGTACGCCCTTTTATCCCAAAGTGTCGGAATCTCTTCTTCAGCTTCTGTATTCTTGAATCCTCTTCGGTCTCGTTTTATAAGAGACCTGGAACCCGGCCAGCAATTAGTAGTGCACAACTGTTTCATTAACAGAAGTGATGACTGAGTTAATGAGGGAAAATGAGAAGTGGTAGACTGCCCTTCGTCGCTAGATCTGATTGTTAAGTGTTTGATAGTTTGATAGTGACTGATAGGAATGCGAAAGATTAAAGAGGCGGGCGGCTCGATTCAATGATAATCGATTTCACGATATAGTAGTATTGTTAAAGTACTAAAATGCTCAGTTACAATAGTGCATGTATGATGTATGACATTTCCCGTTTCGGGTGTGTCTTTGTGCCGCCCGCGCGATAGCATCGATTACCGATGGAAATCGGGTTAATTTGGTGGTGCTGCTTTCCACGGGATATAGTTCCGCCGCAATTCCACGCGTTGTCTCATGTCGTACATGATTATCCCCAGTAACAGTCAATGTGGACGGCGCTTGAGGGATCAAGGTGTAATTATTGGGAAAATTCCGTATGAAACGTCAAACGCCACCGGTCGGCGCGCAGTCGATGCGATCATGACGGGCGATGTATCCACAAATGCGCCTATGAATATTTCAGGCAAATCCCATAGAGACCCTCGAAATTCGAGACTCAGAATCTAAATGGTATATTATGTAAAACCGAGGCATGGAGTTTTGCTGGTTCACAACTCAGCCTAGAGTGTTCTCCTTTTACAGCTGTTTCTAACTTTAACATGCATTTGGTCATTTGGTGACACTTTCCATTATGCATCTCATGCTATGAATACCTTTAGGCGTTCGTTGTTGTAGTGTCCTCTAAAATAGTAATCCGATTTACCTGGAACCTTTCGACGTCCTTTTAAGACTCGCGACAATCGCGTGGTAAAGACTGATGGGCACTTCGCCCGTCAGTCTTTGTCTGCCGTTGCTCAAAGGCGCAACTAAACAGGTCTTTACTTCGCAATTTTCTTAAGATTAAATTGGATGAATTCGTACTTTCGTAGTAGAAGTCGGAAATTATGCAAGTGCAACTCTACGGGTATTCGTAGATTTTGCATTCGACAGTTAAAATAAAAAAATGAAGCATCACCAAGGATATTCCTCATATTCTGGTTAAGTTCAGTATCTTGCCGAAGGCTGAGGTGGGAAAATTTCGAATTTCGTCGCAGGTAAGATTCTTAGCTATCGGAACTCGGAAGCTGTGCCTTCTCGTTGCTCTTGTCAAGTGCAAAGCCCGCTTGATCGAATCAGGCACGCGTCAATCGTGGCTGCATTTAATCAACGTCAGTCCTCGCCAGAAGCGCGCCACTTCCAAATTTCCGGATAATTTGGTTGCACCGCCCGGGTGCCTGCTAATTAGGCCATAACCATATAGCATGGTGTGCCGAGCGCCTGAAAATCCGTAATTCTTAAAGCCATGAATCCTTTCTGGTCGCGGAGCGATCGTTGCTCGCTGCACCAGGATGTTCGCTGAACCAGTGAATTCGCCGTTGCACGATCCGCGAAGCGTATTATTGAAACGATTAACACGTGATTCCCTTTGTTTGGCGGATGGCTCCACTTCTCGGCGTTAATTGGTAAAGTTCCGCTACCCGTCGCGGTGCCAAGCCCAGAAGTGATTTATTACACTGACTGACCGTTTCAATCCCGCCGTGCTTTACACCCGACATGCACCAATTTTTTCCTACTCCCTTCATTGTTATTGGCGATCGTCTCGGGATTATGACAGCAGTTCGACCGAGAGAAGTCCATATTTGGCTTGAAAATCAAGTAGTCTGCGTTTCGGAAGAATGCCGAAGAATGCCTGCGTTTCGGATATAGTAGTTAGTGCCAGCATCCCCAACATTTTAATTGGGGCGGGAACTGTGTGCTGTTCGAGGAGGAAATTGAAAGTCTCATATTACATCATGGTACTTCGTTAAGCGCCGAAGTAATATTCAATCAATATATTAGTAATTACCTGTATTTATAGTCCCCCTCGGGGATGTTTCCGTCCCCCAAATTACCAGCCTCGGCAGCGAAATATGATTATTTATTTTTATTTTTATGTCAATAATTTCGTACGCGCAGTTCGTTTAACTCGTCTCCCGGATAATGCACGAATTGTAAATATTGGTCGTCGCGTAATATTAATTCGCCCGTGCACAAGTTAGCCCCATAATTCTCGGGAGTCAACCAGCAGTGCCTCGTCAGTGCGATGAAATCGCATTAATTTATCGCTGCACTGACATGTGTATGCATACCTAAGTTTCGCGTAAACGTTATCCCTTTGAATTGCGTGCGTAGAAATGTGTTATGTAGATATATGCGGGGGTTTTGCGAGAATGTGGAATGGTAATTAGGTCTAACACGAAATTGAGTACTTCTCCAAGCTACAAATTGAACTACGCGCGTCACATTTCCACGAATTATCTGTGAATACTATTTTGCGTGACAAGGTTCAAAAACCCTGAAGGGGTTGCTATTGTATCAGAGACGCTTGGGGAAGAATGGCGTACCGCTGGTGAAAAATTTCACAGGCTCTGCATTATGCATTCGGCTAAATCGTGGGAGTGTCGACGGCGCGCGGACGCCACTTTCTTCCCAAGAGGAACACCTGGAAGATCGATGTCACGCGCAGCATATCCTGTCCATATGACACACTCGCAAGCCGAGTTAGCTGCTACTGCGGAAGCCTATATTTCTCTATTAAGAGACTACGGTCCTTGTTCCTGCTGGCTGGACGGAAGGCCATACCTTGTTCCCTTGTGCTTCACTTTCCATTAAAGCAGTTTGCAATTTTCGATACGCTTCGCACGAGTTCCAGCTCTGCGCTATTTATAATTCCCGTCTTTTAGGGTTGACGGGAGAGGTTTTATTAAATTTGCAAAGTTATGCGTGCCTGAGTTCCGCTCGCATTTTTCCGCCGACAATGACGCTTTGCACGCTTAAGTGTCTTTCGCTCGTCCCCGTAAAAAGGCTGGCGACTGGACAAAAAATTGTCCACCTCGAAACGGTTATTATATCGATGTCACTCTCTGCCCACTCTCGGAGTTGCTGCCTCGAGAGTTACCCCTTTAATGTCGTCTCTACCGCTTTTGGCACGATGGCCGCTTTTTATCGGCGGCTCATTCGGAAACTTTTCCTCCATGCTACGGAAAGCGAAGGGGAAGAACCGTCCGTCTCTTCCGTTGCCTCGGCTATATTTTACTCTAGAGGTCCATTTGGAAAGCTTTCATCGCGAGCCGTTCGAGACCATCAGTTAGTGCAGTTAGCAACATGGATTATTTCTACCTACATTTTCGTAAAGAGATATCCTATTACATAATCAAGTGGAAGTATTGCACACGGCAGTGGCGTGACCTTCCCGGCAAATATCCTGCCGAAAGATGTACTTAGCATTTACATGTACTCGTCTCTTCTGCGCCAAGGCAAGAACCGCAGGCGCAAAAACGGATCACAGGAAGATCAGAATATTCCTAAGAAAAACCACGGCAAAGGAGCGACCAAGTACATATTCAACGACGAAGGAAAGTAGACGCGGTCTCTCAACACGCCACCACGAATAGCAGTCTGCACTGTTGGAAATTCAATGCGCTGACAGTGGGCTATCAGGAATTTCCTTGGGCTTTCAGCTGTGAAATTTCAATAATTCTAATTTCACTGAACCGTGATAATGCAAATTTAGGATAAGTGAAGTGAAATCCGGGCTTATGGCTTTCGGGAATTTGATAACGCAGCAGTGATTCGAACATGGGAATCCTTGATCCCTTTTGGCGCCGTTTCATACTCCAATAATCGAACGCCTCATTGCAATCAAAACATCGCGCAATATTACTAATTGTAAGCCTATGGAGAAACAGAAGGTTTCCCTATGCGCCGGAAACTAATTAAGATGCTAATTATACGAATTCGCTCTAATTCCAAAGTATTCGATGTTTGAATAGTAGTCTCGAACTCGGTGCACGCTCAAGTAGGCGAGAAGGTGGCTTGCTGTTAATTAGAAGTATTTGTTACTGGAGGACTTACCAGCTCCACGAAAATTCTAGTAGAACGTTCAGATTAACCTACGTACTGCATGCTTAATGAGTGGACATTCGAAAGCCGGGTCGGGTACGATGTGGAAATGCAAATATTGTCGTAATTTAAGCTGAATCGGGAGAGGACTTCCTGGAGAACGGTTTCAGCCGCACTGGTTCATCTGCACGACGACATCAAAGTCGTCGCTTTCCTGCGGCGCGTCAACAATTCTTCTAATTATGAATCTGTCGAATGAAATGAATGTGTGATTATACTTTATCGGAGGATTGGATCGGTTAATAACACTTCCGCGTCACTTGATCGGCCTCACCCTATTAACGCGCCGCATAATTCCTCGAGCATGCCTCATAATCGGCCGAGGGATAATGGATCATTACAGGCGACGGGGAATCAATCGTTAAAGCTGATGGAAAATCGATGGTTTTAGAGGGTCGGTGCGCGACGCAAATAATCTCGAGGGAGTTCCCGCAATTCATTGCACCATTTGATTATAACGGACGGACGCAAACGAATGCGCACGCGACAATCACAACGCGCTCATCACCAGTCGACTGGTGTGCAGGTGCTGCGAACCGTAAGTGTAGCTCAATAGATTCGCAATCAACGAATGCTTCCCGGCCGATCTAACAACCCATACGCTCATGTTTAATTCACAGGTACTGTTAGTAACACTTGTTCCTCGAGCTACGAACTAGAGCGGAGCTTCAACTTGGAGTTACTGTATTCTGTGTGCGAGTGGGAGAGAAAGGGAAGGAGGACAAACACTTTGTCTTTTCATTCGCGTTCCCTTTTCTCTTAGAAGATGTCACCCAGGTATTCCCTTATTGCGATCAAGATGACTTTATCATCGCTTATTTGTTCCGTTCATATTGACGGGATAGCTGTGCAATAATCCGTGCGGAATCCTCGGGCAACAACGATCGAATGTCACAGCACTGCAAGAGGAAAGATTGTCTTTCTCCTGTGAAAATGAAAAAGGCTAATGGGAAACCCGTTCGTTCCATTCAATATGTCACGTATTTTAACTGGCGGACGCCGATCGACAATTGGATCCCCGCGGAATGCACGTTGGGACGAATCAGCCGTTGGTTTGCTCCCGCGCTTTTGCCAACTTTTTCCCAATGGACCTTCCTCCTCCATTCTTCCGAGGAAGCAGTGCTTCCCTTTTCATAACGCTTCGATGGCGAATGCATGCCCGAATCAGGCTATAATCAAGATTAATGGCATTCGGATTCGTTCTAAGCCGTGAAAGCGTTCTACGTTTTTAATCAATGATTCGCTGTGGTGACGTCGAGAATTATTACGCTCCGACGAATTTATCATTGAATAATAAGCGACGTTTGAGCCAAATTATTTTATTCAGGAATTAAAACAAATTAAGTCTTGGAGGAGATTGAACACTGATTAGTGGACCCTGAAAATCTTTATGCAGGGAAGCTCATCGTGTCAAATTTTAAATAAATACCACCTTGAAAAGGTTGATACGCAGAATTAGGAATCGTTTTGCAAAAATATATACCAATCTATTGGTAACCGATAGGTAATGAGCAAATAATAATATACTGTTTCTGTAAACTATTATCGGTTCGAGGCCAGCGGGCATTATTCACTGTTTTCCCAATAACAGTAAACTGATATTAGAACGCTTAGTATTATCGCCCGGGGCAGTCATGCGTTCCCGATGATAATTGCACTGCGGTATATCTTTGGTCCATTTAGTCCGGGAACCAAGCCGGGGATGCTGCGGTTCCGTGCCACTTGCGGATTCCAGAGTTACTTGAGATTTGGCAAGTTGGCAGCGAATACCTTTATTGCAGCCGCACCACATGATTCGGTGAGCTCATCGCTGTTGTGCGATTTCACGTTACATTATAATAAAGCAAGCGATTGAGGCTCCGTTACTACATTAATTAGTTACAAAATACCGCAGGAAATGAGGATGTCGCCATCTTTTAATCGCTCGTCGCCGATAACAAGTCTGAAGCGAGAGTGATGCGTCTCGGCCTTAATTGTTTGAAAGGCGCCAACTAAACGGAATATCTCATCCTGTTAAGAGCTGTCTCCTCGCCGTCTTCGTGTAATTCAATTAAATAGCAGCACGTTGCATGCAAATTTCTCCAGACACTCTGTTATTTACTTCGGGCTAACGAAGAAACTGTAGGTTAAGCTGTTCAGCCAAATATGTTGGACCAGTCTCCCAGACTCTAATCAATTTACATACCTCTCGTTTTCAATTGTATTCTTACATAATTGCCTGAACATCCTTGAGGAATGTAAGGACGTGGACTCTAATACATGTCGACTATTTGCCAGCGAACTCTAAAGACAAATGTATGGAGACTATTATATGGATTCGTGTGATCCCCGGAAAGGGTCATTCCGTTTCTAATGGAAATAAATGGGGCGTGTGCATACGTGCAGATGACCGTTTAAGGAATTCGAGAGTGGGTTAATTCGAAGCGACGATGCTGTCCTGCAAACCCTTTGAAAGGAAATGCGCGTGATACAGGACACGCTCAGCAATCATGGATTTTCCGATTGGTTTGGTATCATAGTTCATTGCTCAATGGCGTTAACAGTGGTTTGGTTTCGCCTCGCCAACTTCGACACAACCACTTGACTGAGCCAGTTGACAGCTTGGTAAATCGATTACAAGTAAAAGAGAACATAATACCGATTGCTATGACGTGATCTCTCTCTCTCTCGCTCCCTCTCATATGTCTTCGTACTCATGCTCAAGTACGATTGTCCGATGTTGACACGAGAACTTTGAGTATTCGGTTGCGATCGTGCGCACCGCTGCCTGTGCCATGTTATATGCCTGGTTATATTTCCAATTTGATGTAATTCTGCTTATCTGTAATATACATATAACTCTCTTGAACCACTAGACTTTTAGTATTACCTCTCATACCGCAGGTGATTTTCGTTTTCTCGCATGAAACCAAAACATATGCAATTCGCGTTGTGTATTGAGAATTGACTTCGTAAATTCTTCACGAAATCGGCCTCGTGCTCGCATATGTGGAACACTGGCCAGTGATACATCCAGCTCTGGCTGACTCGCAAACAAATAGGACTTGTTCCTATGAACGTAATATCAATGTCGTTTGTGGGATAGAGACAGTATATTAAATAGGCCGAGGCCTGTCATAGTATTTTGTTCCTAGAGAATGCCTGACCTTTCAGAAACTGTTCCACCTCTACTTCACTAACACCACGTACTTATTGTTTGCCATGATCGTGAATCTCTTTTGGAGGTGGAATATATGTATAAGACTTGTTACTTCCAATGGTTGCTTCACACATTTTACATTACTTACATTACTTACAAAGCTGCAAATTATGTACAGCTTTGTACATAACAGTCCGATGTTTGGTGCAAACGAAGTATGTAGCAAGGGCGCCAAGGCCGTAACGATATATATTATATATATTATACTATATATGTGAATCAGGAATGCTGCAAGCTGCAAAGTGTGTGTTCAATGGTCGAATAATAGTCGACAGATGTTGGCGTGAAGGTAATAAAAATCTGATGCTTTCGCCGTACTATACAGAACGAACGTTCCTGCTTGTGATGCAATTTGCGAGAAAAATCCGCATCTAATACTCTCAATAACATAGCCCTATTTACTTGCAACCGGTGCCCAGTGACTGCTTTAATATCCCCCTGCGTTCTTATTGCCTGCGCCAGCTGCAGCCTTCGTTACGAGCTACTTCCGCGCACTTCCATGCGGATCAATTTATCAGTTGTAATGAGAAAGGGACGATTCTGTAAACCGAGTGTAGAAAAATGGCTGGTACTGTATAAACAATGAACCGGGCGTCCATTCGTCGAGGACGATACAAGTAACTTGGAAGACAAAGTAATGCATAGGTAAGTGTATCTAATAAGCCAACTACATAAAAAACTGTGTAGCACAAGAATCCAAATAATTTGATTACTCTCATTGGGCTAGTTGCAATCGGAAGATGCATCGGGAACCGGCGAGAGTAAATCTCGCTCACGAGCAGAAAGTGCGAGCTCAAGTCTAACAGTCGACGGAGCCGAAGAGAGGGGCGAAGTCTGGAAAGGTCCCGCAGAAGCGGTTTCCGTAATCGAATGTCATCGGGTTAAATTGAAAATTCCTGAGAACTTCCGGACTTGGGGCCACTCCTTCTCCTTTTCGTCTCTTTCGCTCCCTCTGCCAGGTTCTGTCTCCACACTAATTTTAAGTGGCACGGTGAAAATGCTGCGCCACTCTGCGAGACGTTTAAGCCAAAGAACCTGGACGGGAGCTGGGGGGGTAGGTGCCTCTACCTACGCACGCATTTGAATAATGCTTTTGTGCCGGCGTCCGACAGCGACACTCAAAGAGGAAACTATTCGTTTACGACGTTAGTCTGGAAATTTTCCTCCTCCCTCTTTGCTTCGTCTTTATTTTTGCCCGGCTTGATCCTTCCGGTGGTTTGCCAAGAATTCCATTCGCACATGCCAATGACACATCCTTTCAGTATAGCCCGTCCACTATCGGTGAACCTCTCTTTTAACCTCTTAACAGGAGCATTTATTTCGGTTCGCGCTAAAATACACCCTTTCTCCTTTGCAATGGCAGCATGACGAGAAATGCCATGGCATATACTAGCGCAAGAGAGATGTGTCTAAGTCTAAAAGTAGGGAAACAATTTTTCCGTCGGAGCCGTGCTAGCAAATACTGAATATCATTCTGGTAATCCCACAACCATATTGGGGAAAGCAACTCTTGGATTACTTTTTTTACTTTTCATCGTCGGCAACTCCTGTTAGACGATTGAGAGTTCCTTTTCGTAGCAGCGGGACTTAACCCTAGACCTCGACCCCCGCAATATCCATTTACTCTGAAATCACGGTTTGCACCACCCAATGCTATTCACTTTCAACCTTTGAGACTGAGGCCCTCATTATCCGACAGCACGAATTTTCGCGGCACTGCCTCAAAGTCGCCGTAATTAGTTTCGAAGTTTGTTATCGTCGTCGATGTTCCAGTAATTATCGTGCACTCGAAAAGTCTCGCGCATAATAACTTTGACGCCACGTTGCAACCAGCTGCCGAGATAAATTATTCCGAGGCTCTTTGGTCCACTGAAGAAACATACCCGCAGTAAGAGAAGTATTCCCAGAACTATAGTTTTTTCCGCATTACCATTTAAATTGCAAATGTCAGTTTGGATATAGCAGAAATATTTAAGATACATTCCAATATGTCCGAAAAATATGTATCACTAATTCTCTCAGGCCATGAAGACTATGATCCTTCAAGCCGGCAAAACTTTACTTCAACTTATCGCTCCAGACTTTTGTTATTGGTTTCCTGTCAAATGGATATAATATTCAAGTATAAAGATTGGATACAATTCATAAAACTACATTATAAACTTTGTACTGCAGGCTGCTCCAACTTTTCATACAAGTCGAGGTCACAGCTTCCCCCGCTAATTAAGATTTAATTCTCACCAGTCTCAGGAATTAGACCCTAGAAGAATGGTATAGAGTACCGCTGGCGAGTAATTAGAGCTCGCTGCAGTGAACTTTCGATATTACCGCGATCCTGGCCCACTGCTTATATTTCAAGAGTGAATGATCTCGCGTCAAGGGTAGGATAGACTGTGCTTCGTCACCGCTAAACGGATAGAACCGCGCGAGCTATTAGTCCGCCGCGGTCCACCATTGTAAGGATATTACCATCTGGTAGAACGGATTGCGCCGGATTACCAACTTGACTGGAGACTTGCAGTTCTCCAGGGTGCAGTTGAGCCTGCCTGCCTGCCTGCTTTCTTGGCGAGCGGAACTTGTAATCGCGCCGCGAGTAAACCCCAACTACAACGAAATCACTTGCTTGCGGATATTTGTGCATCAAGCCTACTCACCAAGTCTCCTCAGAACTTGACGGAACTGTGCTATCCCGTATTTCTGGTTAAAATACACGCGCCGAAAAGGGATTCCTGATTTAGCCTCGGCTGCGCGCTAGACTCCGAGACTGCCTTACCTTTACCAGCTTCACTTTGAATGAACCTGCCTCCTGTTTATATAAGGTAAATTCATGTGTATATTCTTACGGCATGGTGCGAGGCATTGCATGATTGTAAGGCAAACAGCCAGCTTTGCAGGGCACGATTAATAATTATCCTGACACAACGATCTGCTGAAGCACCATAATTAGCCCCATAATAAATATCTGGTTTTTATGACTGTTTTTCTTTCGTAGCTTTCATAGTATCGATTAACCAATCCCATGATCATTATCGTTGCATTTAGAAAATATCGCACAGGAAAGATATACTTTCGGAAACAAATAATTCTGGGTAAATATTGTAGTTGACTGTGGTTCTATTTGGTAAGAGTTATGTATAGTATAGTGAGGAATGACCCCTGTGAAGTACGCTCCGCAACTTTTGAAAAAATATTTTTTAATACGTCACTCGTTTGCACATTCTTTGTCGTAGGGGCCAGTATGAAGTTGACCCCCCTCAAATTTGTTTTTTGAATAACTTCCAAACTAGAGGTGTGCAAACGAAAATTCGTAGTGTGCAAACATGTGCAAACAACGTGCAAACGAATGACGTATTAAAAAATATTTGTTTAAAAAGTTGGAGGGCCAACTTCCCATAGGTTGAGGAGTGTTAACGGATCGAGACTATTTGCTTTGGCTGATAAAACGTGGACACTAGACTGCCGTGAAAGGACACCGGACATTTTTTTCTTCGGCGCGTTTGCGAAAGGGATACGTATCTCTACTTCACCAGTTCTATTTTTCGAGCTTTCCGCAGCAGCACAAAACTTTGCCGGAGCCAATTTAAACATTTGTGTTTCGTTCGCTCGGGATCAGCTTCGATTCATTTGCGTTCTCTTGTTTTTAAATTATTTTCAAGTGCCGCGGGTTGGTTCGCTGCACCCTCGGGAGCATCGAGCGTCTCCTTTAATTAATAGTACCGGGGTGAAGGAGGAGTGAGGGGAATCCTCTCGGGGAGTTGGCGTACTTTGTGTTGTGGAGATCGAATCGCTCGCTGCTGCTTAATATTGTTGAATGAACAGGAACTTGGTAAAACTCTGTCTTTCCCGGTGCCTTAGGAATTAACTCGGGCGCACGGAATATTATCTTGATTAAGCCTTTCAATCGTGAAGCTACCATTCCTTCCGTGGATGCGTTTAAAAACTTACTGGAACGCGGCATGCTAATTGAAACAGCCCTTTGTTATTTTATCCGGACAGAATATCTATCCAACATCTATGCCCTTGTTTTCTCTCGCATATATTTTATGTTAGTACAATGTTAAACATTATTAGACTTGGCATGATGTTTCATCAGGTTTAAGGTAAGTACATATATATAGTAGACTTACTTATGGATACGCGCAGTATACGTGTATTGACGAAAAGGTACTTACACTTTTATATTTTCTTGGTGACATTGTTTTTTTGCCGATGATCCTTCTCGGGATATATTCCATAAAATGCATAGGGTTGAAGACAGTAGTTCCACTTGCAAATTACCTGGGAGCGACGCGACCAGCTTTTCAGCTACCTTATGTATATTTCACTGTGGCTGCATCCAGAAGGAACAGCTGGAATCTGGTTACGACGGCTGACGTACGGCCGCAAGATTTACGAGGTGCGCTTCGCCGCCTAAAGTGGCCAACCCTTTACTGCTTTTCAATCTCATGGAGTCAGTCAAACTTTAATGAAGTTTCGGCGATGTGATCACGTACGCTTTTAAACATTTTCGCATCGAGTCGTTTGAACGCCGGTCGCAGTTTACATCCTCAATTAGATGTCTGCCAGTGTTAACATCACGCATTTCTGCACTGCAAACTGTAGATTGAAAATGAAATACACACCGATCTCAACTATTTCGATGAATCACGAGGAATTGAGAGACAATCAGCAATCTTGAAATGTGGGGGTCTGGGAAACTGAACATCACTCAAATTTATTGGCTTCCTTTGACTTTTAATCAACGATTACTGAATGAAGTATGCGCATTTTAGATGAATTTACTTTGTGGCTTAGCTGAAACGGTGCTGCAAGTAAAATTCAATTTGATCTTGTTACTATTGCTAAGCGCTCTGCCTTCGAACTGCGTGATGCATCTCTGGGTTTTGAAGTTCTGTATGTGCGAACGTTATCCAATTCCAGATTTCCATCACGTAGCCTGCCGCCAACGTGTTCCGCAGCAGATATATCACGCGAAATCACATAAATTCTCCACTTTTATCCGAAACACACGCACAACTTTCGCCATGGTTACGGCCACCAGGATTTTGACTGTCGGATATATCCAGCTGATCTCACAGATGCTGTGTAAAGTAGTGTATGAAAAAGAAAGAGGGCAGGTTGAGACAAGTGCGTAAGTCGTCTTCTCTAACGAATGCAATATGTTCGCAGAAGATTTAAAGTGTTTCTTCTATAGTCTGCTTTGCTGCTCTTCGCCGACTTCTCAGATCAAAAGGGAGCTTGATAAGTGCATTCGGAGGCGCGACGAGCCTTGACAAACGCAACAGGTACACAGTCACCGTGTTGCTACGAAAGTTTTGACCATTGGAGACTCGGAACACGGTAAGGGAATGACAAGCAGACAGACTCCTCGAAAGCGACTACTAAGCTTCAAAGAGGTGGCAGAAGTTTGTAAAGTCTCCCTCTCTCTTGCGAGTCGTACGCCAGGCTCCACTGCTCCTTTTAAATCATAAGGATTCACGAATCGCGCAATGCGAGCGGCTCCTATAGTGCGCACAATTTACTCGCGCCGGCTAATTTAATTTTTACGACGATGCACGGCAGTGTCATCTTGGCAGAGTTATCGATGCGAGCTAGGCAATTGCCCACAGGGGATCCCACCACTCCTCGTGCTATATATTTCTAAGTAAACGAGCACCCTTCTCCCATTGTCGACTGGGATCTTCGTGATTCCCGGCCCTAGCAAAGCCCGATATTCTACGTCACACCCCGCCCCCCTCTCAATGCCGCACTCTGTAGGCGTAGACGCCCGGATGGGTAAACACCCATTTAATATTCCAATTCACCGCCCACCCGTCGAACAAATACTTTCGGCAGCTACATCATTCTAGGGTGAAGAGATCCTTACCCGATAAATAAATACGCTGCTTTTGATGCTTGGTTTGTGTGATTTCGATAAATTAGGAAGTAACAGTTTGCTAGAAAAGAAGGAATTATTAAACACATTTTGGTGTAAAGGAAAGAGTAAGAATAGTTTCCCACCGGGCGAAGAGTTATCGCAGGATCGCGTAAATATTTATCATTTATTTCGAGCACGTCGGAAAGGCCAGGTGTGGAATCACACATCGTGTAATCTATTTCTTAAGAGAGCCTATGTTTCTTAATATTTCCGCGCCGTCGGCCCAAGCACGTCAAAGAAGCGAACGCGAAAAGGTGGTTGGGCCGAAAGAAGTAGTGGTACTCTCGACAACAGAAAAAAGATGATCGGCACTCGCGTCAAGTCTGACCTACAACCGCGCACGTTCAATCATGCAAGCTGACAGCATAAAATGTTTGTCTCCCGCGAACGCCCGGGCTCGGGAGAATTTCACGAAAGTCCCCACCTTCCTCGGCACGCAAACGCGAACTCCGGCTCGTTTCACAGGGTTGGCACAGATCCTGCGGAAGTGCGCTTCCGCCTTTCCGCCGTACAAGTAACCCCCATCATCACGGATATATCGAACAATAGCCGGCGATTCGTTGGCTTTTCCTATATGGATTTATCAAAAATGTATTCTGACATCAATGATGTTTAACTGCCTTTACGACTTGATTCCGGGTGGTGGTTCTGTCTGTTGGTATTGTCAGCGTTAGCATTTGTTTTTAGGATTGCGTGATATCGATAAATAGCCAGGGACTTCCAACCATGAAATGATTAAGTTTGGAAGATTGTCATTTCCCAAATCCCGGTAAACTGGAAGATGCTAAATAGCTAAAACACGGGGCTTTGCCAGAAAGGATATACAACGCACTTTATACTGGTTGCCACAGGGAATAACACAAATTAATTTTCCCTGCAATAATAAGTTTATGCAAAGATAGATAAGCACTATAAATTTCTCCCCAATTAAGCAGGGAGGAGGTTAGACTCCGGGAGCTTCAAATTTCAGATGATTTAATACTCAAGTGATCCTGCAGTTCCCCAGAACGTTCGAAGAAGTACGAAGTCATTATAAGTTACTAGTCTACGGAAAGTTTTTACAAGCATCCCCATTGTCTCATACGTGTAATTCGCTTGTGGAAATTTGGATGCTCGGCTTCCCACACCGCACATTTCCGCTGAGCTGTATTTGTTTAATCGCAACCGCGCTGCTGCAAAACATCAAGTTCCATTTCGTTAGCCTTGCCCGGAGCCCGGGCGCTTTTCCGGTTGGCAAACTGTCGGCAAAGAGGTCGGTGATTTTCGGGAGCAGCCATCTCTCTCTTTCTTTTTCTCTTTCTCCTTCTACATGGCCGCCGTAGGCAACTAAATTCTGGAAAGGCAGAGTAGCACGACAGGAAGTTCCTTTTGACGGCGCTTGAGGAAAGTCAAGTACTGGTAAAACTTTGCAATGTACGATGCCGTCGTTCATGGCCCCCTCATATCCGCCTTATCGAGCTCACTTATGAAATTTCGTAATTTCGTTCAAAACTTGGCGTATGCCTGTGCGCCGCTTCATAAAACTCGGCAAACGCATTCATTTGACATAAAAGCTCGGCAATCAGCGCGCCTGTAACCCCACGCCGCCCCCCGTAACTACATTTCATGCACACTGCGGGAACCGCTGCCTTTCATCGCCCGACGCACAAATAATACTGGCAATGCACAATACACAATGCTTCGATAATTTCGGAAAAAATTGCAAGCTCAAAAGGGTCAGAAAGTATGGGTAGTGTGTGTGGCATGAACTGTGCGGTTGGTAAAACTACGGAAATAAGAAATTGCACAAACATTGTTGGTTCTTGAAATAATATGCTCTTGCTTTCATACATATATGTATATGTATCAATGATGTAACTCAAACGAGACTACAAATTTAAATATTTATTGAATCAAGCGAGTTTTTTATTGTTTCGGGCCAGCATTCATCTGTCGTTAGCGAAAAGATCCATAACTCAAGAACACACAGTATGGTTTTCGAATTAATGTACCACAAAAGCTTTTAGACAACCGAGAGTTAAATATATCGAGCATTAAAGTATTACGCCCCAATTTAAACAGCAGCGACAGATTGCGCTGTGTTTCAAGTTAAAGTGGTATCATCATACGAATATTATCGTGTCCTCTTCGAACTTGAAGTGCAGCTCACCATGCCAGTTCACCGATAAGCTTAAAATATTGAAACAAGCACTCCAACCACTCTGAAGAATTCATGCGTACTCCATAAACGGATTATCTCGATTGCAGTTAGTACTTTCCTCCGTCATATTAAACTCTTTTTTTCCCTCAATAACAACTGGACTATCTAGTAAATACCTATCAAGAAACTTGCTTATATGTAATCCGTTGGAAAATCAACAATGCGATAAAACAAGTGGAATCGGGTGAACGTCACATAGGTCACGCTTTCGCGATAACGCGAACTGATTGCCCACCGAATCCCAACTTTCTACTCTTCGATGGAATTCCAAATATTTTACACAAGAAGAATGAGGAATTCAGGAAAGATAGTAAAATCCTGAAGGCTATTTTCCACGAGCCGACGATACACACCATCTCTTGGGAGACAATGTGGCATCCATGTGCACCATGACGTCACAATGCACATCGGATGTCACCAGGGAACAGCGCGGTAGCGTGGAAGGGCGAGGAAAAAGACCAGCCTTCTGATGGCGGAATTACTGCGTGACAAATGAGAATCCCGTCAAAAGGGCGCGATTGTTAGAAACGTGTCAAAAGCAGCAAGCAAAGCAACGTGAACGGAGGCCCAACAAGAAGGATATCATTGAGTTCGCTGCAGTTGCCACACGAAGTATTTTCGTGTTCTTCACTGCCCCCAAGTGTTAAATACAAAGTTTCCCGGTTCCATTCCGACCTCCTATTTCCCGGCCAGTGAAAAGCTGAGAAAAGTGTCCAATACCATAAAGGACATCTTACTCGGTTTCTCTCTGGTTTCGCAGCTGACCAAAACCAGACGAAAACCCTGTGCAAGCAATACACTTTTAAAGGGCGCACGGGGGGAAATTATGTTATCGATCGCCGGGACTGTCAGTGTTGTTTGCCCTCAATGTTCAGAATGCAAGCAGAGAGAGGGAAAGAGGAAAAAAGATCCATTTATTTGTAGAGTCTGGGAGTCGCACGCCCCACAGTGCTTTCGGCTACCCCCCATCTATAAGTGAAGGCTTCCTGAAAGTGACAGACGCGCCCTTGAGAAGTGCGTGACATATTCCGGCTCTAGAAGTCGTGGCAGACTGAATACTATACGCTCATTAGTTGACTGATGTTCGCGTGCGAGCGCAGACCATTTCGAAGCGCAGCTTGAAAAAGCTACATCGCAGAAAGCGTAAGAGCTCCGCAGGGAAATTAATACAGTGTCTGAGCAGCGAGCCTGTGGTTGGTCCCACCTGAGGGCGCGCGTCCCGCTAAATAAAAGATTAGCCATCGAAGCGGCCTGGCGATATTCCGGATGTCAACTTCTGCACGTGTATTGTATGGAACGGGGACGATTCATGACGAATCATTACCCCGGAGCTTGCAGAGATCCATCCTTTAATACGTTTCACGGTTTGACGCAAATAGCGCGCGCACGGTTTGAGTCATACTAGTCACCTGATGAGGGAATAACTTTAATGGAGAAGGTTCTCGCCAGTAGGGAATGTCGCTTTTTGCTAGAATCCAAATGAATGGGAGTCTTTTCTTGTCCTAGAACTCTCGGCTGAAAGCCATTCCCGTCTGTCACCCCAGGCATTTCTACGGTATCCACGTACACGTGACATACGTACGTGTTTTTCAGGCGAAGGAGCTGCAAAGTCTCAGATTCATTCTTAGATAATACAGCTATCAAATGGATTGCAACGTGCCTCTAGTCTTTTACGGTTAAGAAAACGTGCGGATATATTTATCGTACTTTAATGGCTTTTTAATCTTAATTCGCAAATAGACGCGAAAATCAGGTTTCCGTGCCCTATTGAGCCATGACGGTTCTATTTCGGTGAAAAGAAAGCAATTAATATACTAATTATTTATTAGTACTTGGTGTTATCTGTAATATAAGTCGCATCAACGGCGTAAATTAAATGAATTAAAATCACTAGTGATTTTCCGGTGGTTCACGGTGCAGAACCGTAGAATATATCCCGACTGTTTCTCGTGTCGAACTACAAGTTTGAGTAGCAGGAATGTCTCGGTTTGTACGCAACGGGGGCAATCTCAGTGCGAGGTCCAACCAAGTAGCAGCGCGCGGAAGATTTACTGGTAGCACTAATTAATTACAGGCTCACTGCCGGGCAAAGTTCAGGGCATCCTATCTGTTTTAAGCAAGTTCACTCGAAGACAGAGGGAGCCCATTCGTCGCCTGCCAACCAAGACTTCCGTCTTCGTGCAGACGAGTATTGCCTACTCCGTCAAATGTACACACGCAGATATTGTATCAAATGACAGAAGCCAGCTGTGCAGCTGAATTACTCAAAACGAGTAATTTCATTCCGAGTGCCCTGCCACATAGACGGAATTCAAGTAATCAAGGTAAGAAGTCCACATTATACAACTTCCGTACCAAGAGACCAAGGTCAAACCTCCTTCAATTTCCCCTTAGTTCCTCCTCAAGGAGTATTTTCGTGCAGAGCGCACTCGGAAGCGATTAAGGGATCCAGTGTTTTGGCGGGCCGGGCCGAGAAGAGCTTACGGAAGCCCGAAATTCTCGGGAGATGAGAACAGCTAGCTAATTTTCCAAGATAGCCCGGGCGACGGTAGCCTCTGGCTGCACAGGCACGTAGAGAGCTTGACGGTGTACAGCAGGACACGCACAGCAGCGACTTGGCGCTCGAGAAAATTGGAATGCGTTACGCGTGGTGCTTTCTTTTTCTTCGTCGCCGCGCGGCATTAGGATAACGGGGCGAGAGGGCCGAGTCGGCGAGCATCGATCCGAAAGGTGGATAACGACGCCGGCCGGAGCGGCGAATGAAAAACGGCGGAAGATTCTCGCTGGTCGTGTACCTGCGTATGCTGGTGATGCGGCGCGGCACGGCAGAGACCGGCGGTGTGAGGTAAAGGGAAAGGGCAAAAAGAAGTTTGGCGAGCATACGAGCTTCCATACGACAAGCTCGCGTCGAAATATATTGCGACTCGCCAGCCCATGGCTTCACGGCGCTTCCGCTAGGGATAGCTTGCCGCGAGATCCGCACAGTTATAACTTCCTCCTCGTGCATAAGAATACTGCGGATCTGGAGTATATTCTATTCTTATGTCGTTATCATCTGGCCGATAGTGGGAGAGAAATGCCGAATATGTTTCATTCGATCAGGAGCTCGCTGTCGCTTTGCGAACGCGCGCGCGACGTGCTCAGCGTCCCACAGAGTGATTAATTCTAGGCCGTCTGCCGCCTTCGACCGAAGAGTGAATGGAAGCCTCCGACACTCTCGCTGACGGCGGCCTTAATCAATTTAATCAAACGCTTTCTGCACACTCCAACGTCCCGTCCTTTTCGTTTCGTTTCGTTTCGTTTATTCTTGTTTGTTTGCTTTCCGAATACACTTGGCAACTGTTCCGGGTGGTATGCACACACGCAACTGCCCATCCAGCGGGGAAAGGTTTGCGAGTGTCAGTTAAACGAGAAAAGCTGGCCGAAATCGATAAAGTGTACTTCCGGCGCGAGAAAGTCCTATGACTCGAAAACTCATTACTCAATACAACCGAGCGGCCTTCATTTTCATTTCTTATTTCACCAACTTCTCGTTCCGCTCTAGTTGTTTACGCGCAAGTTGGCGGAATTCTTTGTTTCGACCGAGCATTATATCGCTAAAGTTTCTCGGCTAATTCCACCGCCTTCCACGGATTCGAGTCTCGCGGCCTCAAGATTTCCTTGGAAACGATGGAAGGCAGTACGGAGATGTTGTTAAACTATTTGTTTTCGACCTGTTACGCCCGAGCTAGGATGCAAATTCGAATTTCTCATCTTTGAATGTGGCATTACATGAATTCAATGCATGACATTTATCAGGGCGAGGCTGCGCTTGATCCTAAAGGTGGAAGTTAACCTTTTTCGAAATGGCCTCAATAGACCGCGCAATCAAAACTGACTGCTTTGTTCTCGATCTAGAATAGCATACTTTGTAATTGATATTCAACATGAGAAGAGGAAAGCAAGGTATTCACTTCACATGCATGCTCCTTTTAATCAAAAACGGCGGCGTTGAATGTTGATTACTGAAAAAACTCATTGCCCTGTCGAGTAGCGTGGTCATAAAAGGATTCGCTTGATGTCGGAGGAATTAGGCCTCGCCTGTCAAGCGACTCTAGGATATGGTAAGGTCGTCGAGTATGACTCTCTCAACCGCGTACGACATGTAATGAAATGTCAAGTACGGTCGACGCAGATTTAAAAGAAGAATTCGTCGTAAAAGAATAAATTTTCTGTCGGCAGTAACTGCGTCGACTGCAGATACCTACGAGATGTGCGGGCGTTTATTACTAGCCGAAGCAGTCGAGTTCACCAGACCGATTATCTCTCTGTGATCGTAAAACACATCCTGCCACCCTGTACTTCACAGTGCATATTGGAGTCCCAGTGCCGTGGGTAGTGAGGATCACGACCCAATTAGGTCGCGACCACGTTTTGCCATTAGAATATTAAAGGTTGCTGGAATTTAATACCATCACGGCCACAGAACGATTCTTCCTCAATTCATTGCGAAAACTAACCAGTTTTCCGAGGGTCCGACGCATGAAATCCCAGTCGGCAATCCTCGAGGGCGTACTTGTATGCATTCCGTGTGTTGCAGAAATGTTTAATCACTTTAAACGTTTAAATCCTTCCTTAAGCACTTGTATGCTTTTAATTCAGCTTCGGTGCCATCCTGTAAATATTGGATGGAAACTCAACAATCTTATTCCGTATTCCGCCGGCTACAAAAATCTGATCATGATTCCAGAATGATTCCAGATTGTAGATTGTAAAAGAATTTGGTTGCGCGCAAGGATACCAATGATAACAGCGCGCTCGACTACAGCATAGCGAGACCGACGCGACGCCGGCATAAAAATTGGGTAGAGATAGCGACACCTGATGCCGACCGGAGGTTTCTTTCAAACTGACTAGAATATATAAAAGTTCGACGAGGCCGAGCGAAAGGGAGAGAAAATCGCGCGACACGGAGTTCTGTTCACCAGGGCGCAAGTGTATCCTAACTTTCGCACATCTTCCGGCCCCTGACACGTGCATAAACCGGACTCCCACCCTGCGTCGGAAATATATTCGCAGGACTTCCTCTCAAATTTCGGAAAACCCCCTATGTTGCGGCCGTGTGTATGCTCGCGCTTCTTAAAGTTATGCTTGCGAAGACATTATGACTTCATGAGAATGCAACTCTCGGGGAGAAGTGCATTCTGCGTTACATGGATGCGTTGCGAATTTCTTACTGCGAATGCCTTCATTAGCGCCCGAGTTCGGTAAGCCTCACAGCAGCTTGTATGCAATGAAGTTTGGCAGTCTCTCGTGAAACATTTCCATTTCAAGTAGTTTGGTATCTGTCGAGTGGATTGTTCTATGGTACACTTGTCCTACACTGCAGCCTGCTTTCCTTTTCGGCACAAGTTTTCGTCTGCGGAAAGAAATGCGCAGGGTTTTCAGGGAATACGGGAAGTCCTTGACATTCGTGTGTGCATTGAAGCCGCAGTAGGTCAAATTGGGAGGAAGAAGGCGGAGCCCACCGGTATATCTCAACCACAGGAATGATGTTGTCTCTCGCGAACCTTAGGTGTAAATCAATTATACGTTCGTGTTTCAGGTGATCTCTTTGTCAAGCGTGTGCGAGCGCACGCTTCTTTACGAGGGCATTTAATCTAGATCTCCCTGTCAAATTACTGTCGCTCACGCGATAACACTCTTGAAGCACCTTGCGCGAAAAGTGTTGTTCTTTAGCGCGACGCTTTAGTACCTCGGGCGCGCCTTATGAAATAAAGCATGCTATCTCGCAGCTTGCCGCTTCCGTTCAAAGAAACAACAGCTTAAGCTTGCAAGCAAAAAGCGAGACGTTCATTAGCACCCCCATTAATATCGCGGGCGTCGACTGGAGCCGTTGGGGTTCCCGCCACCAGCGACCGAGCGTCGCCGAAAGAGAGAATCTGAGTCAGAATGCTCGGCGTAATTTATTGCATCCACACGCACATGCAGAAGGCTCTACGTCTGCCAGTCGTCTATCCGAGTGCGAGTTTCGCGCGTGAATAAACTAAAGAGCTTTTGCGTTCGCAGAGAATTTTCACCAGGACTTGAGAATAACTAGCAACACTTGTTTTCTCCAGCTTTGTGTAAGGATATAGTGAAGACGCAAGCAAATGCAGCGAATAGAGCAACGCCTCTTTTCGCGAGACTAGTTCCAGTCTCCTTTACATGTCTGGATTGTATGAATGGTTTAATGTAGAAGAATAAAAGAAAAATGAATTCAGCAGAGCAAGTATTCGAATCAAGTATAAAACAGTTTCATTCGCATTAAATTCACATTAAGAAGAGCTCCCATTCATAACATTTATTTATGAATCTACTATTTTCCCAGTAAGAATATTGACAGGCCTTCTTAGAATGCTTGTAGTAAAGCGAAGCTCGCCAGTAGTTGGCAATGAGGAATGCGTAATCTAGTGGAGAAAGATAATCCAAATAGGTTTGAAATTGATAGTCGATTTCCTAGCTATCGATGACGCACAAGATCCGTGGCGGATGCATGGTGAATCCGGTGGAAAGACTAACACCAGCGCGTGTACTTGGGAGGGTGTGGGTGCAGCGGTAACGTTAGAGGGTCCTGTTTCAGCCAAGTCCTGTGTTCCGTTCTGCGGGAGACAGAGAGAGGGAGTGAGCTCGGAGAGAGAGTTTCGGGGTTGAAACGCGTGCGCGGGTGCTTTTAATCGTAGGAGGGGTTGGTTGGCGGGGGCGCGGTCACGGGGACAGTAACGTTGCTCTTCAGTTGGGTTTGGTACGCGATCCGCGACTGGCCATCCGCGCCAACGGGAAGTTTCGCCCTTTTGCACCCGTTTTCCTCACTGAGTCTCTCTCCCTTCCCCCGGCCCTATCACCGATTGGTTGCCGCAACAATTAAATCCGAGGCCGGGGCGAGCAAAAGTACGCGCGCGAGTTCCTTTCACCTTGGGTTTATTGGCGTTGGAGCGATCGGCAAGGTGTCTGCGCAACTTTGGATGGGACTTACGCGTCCGCAAGATCATCTCGGTTCACTGGTAATGCGGAATACACGCTTATGGCATGCGACACAGTGCAGTTCCTTATGTGTTTTCACACTCCATCCCACTGATTCACACTCGCACAATCGGTCCTGCTCACGGGAAAACAGAAGGATTAACGGAGGGAGAGTTTAGGGCGAAGGGCGAAGAGGGTCGCCGTTGCAAACTGCGTGCGGGTGGGACTGCCCGATCCCGATTGGTTTCGTGCGTGCTGACCCGCGGGATTATTCCTGGACAAAGAGGGACAGCAGAGACAAGAGAGGCCTTCGCGCTCTCGGAGCGACTACTCTGCCGCGGGCGCGTGGCCCTTTCGGATCTAATAAATCTCGGGATACGCAGCACCGGCTTCCTCTCTTACCCACTTCCGGCTACACTGTTACTGTATTAAGCCCGTGAGAATTGATGATACGCCAGGTTGATTTCGCCAGGCCCTGACAGCTTATTTCGCTACTACATCTCCTTCGCACTCGCTCTTGTTGCCACTAGTTCGGTATGATTGGAAGTGGACCCAGCACTTACGCCTCGCATCTGTGGAAACCCTTTTGCTTTAGGTACACTGACTACTCGAAAAGTTCCACTTGAGTTGCGGCGCAAGTGGCAAGCGGGAACACTTGCAGGCAAACATTGCCGCGTTTGCAGACAGTGACAAGACTGCCATTGCGCGATTCACGCTGATTCAGCAACGGAAGCTCGGGCTCGTTTGAATGAATTTGCACTCGACCCTATGTATAGTACTTGCACTTGGGGAACACTTGTCCACTGATCAATTACGCAAACATCACAGTTTCCTCGTATTGAGGAAGGTAACACATGGGAATTCTCGCTCTGTTGCAGCATGGAGAAGTGACTGCTGAATCCATTAAGTCTTTTGTACTTAATTCTCCATAGATTTCTATCGGTGAAGTGTATCTTTAATTAATTCAAATATATATGCTTTTAACCAATCTTGAAGTCGGATTGTGTACATTGGTGTAGGCAGAATTAAACAAGTACCAGCGAACAATTTAGAATGATAGATTGTTACAGGTCGGGTAGACCTCTAAAAGTCGAAACCTCGGGCGCTTTCTTTAATCGCAAAACTCCGGGCAGCAAAGCACCAATCTTTTCAAATTAACTGTAGGAAAAACCGCAGACAGAACCCGTGAATAAGTGGATAATCGGTTTCCACAAGTGAAGTGAATTCTTTCCCTCACATCTGTCGAATTCCGAAATCAAAGTTTCCTATCCAACAGTTATCCGAGAATTCTTTCTGGCACCGATGCAAAAAAAAACAGCAAAGAAAATGTTGATGCTTTAAACAGAGCACAGTTTACACGTTTGTTAATGACTTGTACACTGTGTTTCTCAGGTGTATCATTATACTTTCTATGAATATTCTAGCAAAAAATAGTAAACCTACCACTCAAACTAAGGAGATTTAATAACGGAAAGCCTTTCAAAACATCTATCGAACAACTGCTTGTTCAACGACGAGGTTTACCGGATAAGTACATACGGCATTGGGAAACCCAAACCCTTGACTTTGCGAACACTCACCTTCGTCTAACACCTAAGACATACTCAAAGAATGTCAGCCCACCCTCAGAACAGTTTACGCAAACACTTGTTTGCGCTCGCTCTTCATCACTGCTAAATTTTACCCAAGAATATATAACGAGACAAGAGTAATTTTTTGTACATAACACCGGGTCAGTTTTACGCTTACCACAGTTGTTAGTAAAATCACGGGTCATGATTGCTAAGTTCATCCAATTAGGTATAATACTGTTTCTTCTCTCAGTCAAACTATCAGTGTTCGACGCGATATAGCAACATCGCTTTGGCGGATATTCTGAGAATAAAGCAGGCTTTCGAATTTCCGTTCATTTCTTGTCATTAGAGTTCTTGTAAAAATCATTGGTCAGTATGAAGTTAACAAGACACCAAATTCCGCAGTGTACCGACCTCGGAACCCCTCGAAATCCATTAGCTTTGACTCTTTTCATACTACGAGAGCTTTCGCGGTTCTAACTCTTAATTCAGGCAGCCGCGATGGCACGGCCGCGAAGTTAAACTGTTTTTCCCAGTGGTGGGAGCCAGGGTGGATGGATTGAAGTAGCGGAAGGAATTAGGTACCTCGAAATCACTCAAAGGGCCTCTACTGAGTGAATGAAAGTTGGACAATCTCGAAAGCATTCCCGTTTCCCGCTCTTTCCCACTGGGGTTCAACGGGTCAAGAGTCTTCCGGTGTCGACGGCACTAAAGGGGGATATATTTGAGCGGTGTATGAAGCATCTCTATCGGATAGCAGTCGCCAATGTGAGGAGCTGAATTTGAACCCTCGTCGCACTTTTGCTGTGCCATCAGCGTGTACTAGTGACGCGTCGAAAGTTGCCTGAAAAGAGTATGCTCGTCTAATGACTTATGAAGGGAGCATTAAACGCCTCTCAACATTACCCACTTCAGTCCGAGTCAACGTTTCGCACGAACTTCAGATTGCAGTAGTTGCTATTGCACCAGTTATAACAAAGGTCTTAGACTGAGGCTGTTTGTTTTATGTTATATATTTTGCACTTTGTTTCCAACAGCATAGTGTGCTTTCCTAACACTAATAGCATCCAATGACACGGAAGTGAGGATTAGTCAGAGAGTGCTTTGATAATTTTAAGCTAAATATCAGTTGAAAGAAAGTTGTTGTTTGCGAAATAGGTGAATATGATACTATTGTGGTATGCAAAGTGCCGATTATGATACGTTTGATGTTTGATAGTATTACTTAGTCGATTCACGGGGAAACCGAGCCGTGATTGTGCCTTAGATTAAGTCTTCATCCAGGTGTTTCTCGGTTACTCTATCTGAGAGTGTCGTTGTTGGGAGAATCTACATTATCAGGTTATGTCCGTTTAAGAAGATTCTTCGGGGCGTCATCTTACCTGAGAGTGCCATGGAGGAGCGTCCTCGATTATCTTTTGAGCCAGTCTTTCCTAATCTTACGAAATACACGTAGCAATTTTGGCTCGCAGCCAACTGTGTCGAATTGGTCCCTTTACCTCTGAAAACCCACGCCACGTTCGGCGAATTAGCCAAGAAGGTGCACCACATACAAAAGCCGTTTCGATGATTTCATTAAGACGACATTGTCCCGCTTCGCTCGATTATCTCTCTCGAGCATTCTTGGGCAAATCTCATTGGAGGTCTTCGTGTTCAAGCCAATGCTAAGAAATGGCATGCGACAATCGCTTGAGAAGAAAAAGTGCCAATAGGCCAAGTAACAAGAAGAATGTTTATGCGAAATTGTTTTCGCGGAAAGTTTTAAGTCCGGTGGCTGGTACTGATTAGACAATAGGGCCATTCGGCGTAGAATGATTAGACAGCAGATAAATGAGCGATTAAACTTTGTAAAACTTTAGTCAGAATTTAATCATTTTCCTCCTGCTGTGATCAATTTTGGAAAGCCAGCCATTGGTAACCAGGTTCTTTCATTAGTTGCTCAAGTTACCAGGGAGGAAACTTGGGAAGTTGGAGGCACCAACTTACTCGATCGGAGCCGTGGTCGTCATGGATTAACGCGCGGACGTATTAATGTCAAAGAGATTAACATTTACGGTTTGACTGATCACTTCGGCGCGCAAGCACGCGGAAGCTGTGCTAATCCGTCGACTAATCGATCCACAGCGGATGAAAACCAATGTTCACTTCGCCCGAGGATACTCCGTCGCGTCACAGGGAATTTCACATGCGGCTAGAAAAAGCGTTCTTCCGCTAACAATAGCCGCCTCTACTTTCGTCCGATATCTCGCTCCTTTGAGTTTCACTTTTCCGCTTTCCAGGGAATGACAAGCATGTTTACAATAAGATAGCAAGCTCGTGGAAATGAAAAGGAGCGGCATTAAAACGCGCTGTTGGTGCTGCGGCAGAACTTTCGGTGCACGAGCTCGCCACGCAAATATCAATTACGCGGTCGCGTTACACGTAAGCCCGTTACGATTAATAATACTAAAAGCTCGGTCCTATAAAACCGATGGACAATTGCTGGAATAACAGGCAATATCATATCGCCTTATTATATATCGCCTTATTTACGACCGATACTGGCTGATCGTAGGAAAGAATTGCATTGTTGATAGCGCCGATGATTCCCAGTAGTTAATTGTGTATGAACGACATGAAATTTATGAAATTTAGAACGTATTAAAATAGTAGAAATATATGACTCAGTAGCTCAAAGACGTCTATGAAGATAGCGAGTGAAAAGGGAGGCGCCGTTTGATTATAGAGCAGGGACGTCTGGTCGTTCTATCAAAATTAATCGGAGTAGCCTTGCGGGCGCAATTAGCTGGAGTAGATGCGCCTCTCGATAGGGTTGATCACCGTAATCCTAGCGTCCCACAGGTTAAGGGTGGCTAGAGTACGGCGCACACTCTGCGCTCGTTGCGAAACATTGGGAAACGCTGAGACTTTCCCAAATATTTTATCCCATTCGACGGGACTCGCGATTATTGAGCGGAACCTACATTCTTGGTATTCTTCGCTGGTCTACCGTCTTCAACCAAAACACAGAATCTTACATTTATACATTTCTGCGGCGGAAAAGTAAAGCCGAAAACTTTTTGATAGCCAAAATCGAAGGGAACGCGGAAACTTTTCTCCCGTTCTCCAGTTATCCCGATGAGCGTACTGTAAACTAAACATTGGCTCCTGATAACGCTACGGCTGGAACTGTCCAGTGAAACGGATTGGGAATAAACTCTAGTCGTGTCGTACTAAACTCCACTGGTCCGCCGTATTTGCGCTTTTACTAGCTGGACGCTTATTACCGTGGTAGGTGGATTACGATTCCGTATTTAATCCGCGCCCGCCGCCGTGTATCCATGTAATAATCAAGTCTATACTCCTGAAAAGTTTCTGGCTCTGGTTGGTTAAATGACATTATTCAGTGGTTTACAGTATTTAGTGGGAAAAGTGAGCTTTCGGACTTTTACCTTGAACACTGGTTAGGAACTCAGTGTGGATTATTTAGTTGCGAGAACACTGACCTGCTCATCGTTTTCAAACGAAGAGCTTAACAGTTCGGAAGTCATGGAAACTTGATGATATTGTACGAACGATAACGAAACATCATTACAATTCATGAAAAGTTAATTATTATATTTAGTTATTTTTTTGGTCGAGAAACGAAATATATATAAGTAATTTCACTGATGTCAGGAACTTTTTAAGACAATAATAATGAATATTATATTGGAAATTAAAAATCTGATGTTAGTCTCCTTGAAAATTATGTCTTTCAGGCGCGCGGAAGAATTGCAACGGGACTACGCTGTCACGAGCACGTACAGATTTTCACCGCCATCTCATTATCGCGACAGCAGCTTTAATTCCGAGCTCCGCCGGGATTTCACTGTAATGTTGGTTCTCCCGACGAGAGTTTAAAGCTAATTACAAATCCGCAATTTGCGGTATTAATGCGTGTCCCGTAAAACAGACAGGCATTTGGCCAGGTGCAAAAAGAGTGGCACAGCAAACTGTGGCCGGGTATATGTTGATTGAACGGCTGAAATCTCATAGAATCGCCAATTTTCCTCTTGTTTTCGCTGGAAATGCAATTTTCTGGAACGAATGAAAAGCTGCTGGAGGTAACCTCACCCGAGGCTCTCCTTGGCGCGTTCGATGAACGTCTTTTGGCAAAGGAGGGTAGCGTCGAGCGAGACAGAGACCGAGAAGGGGTTCGCGTGAAGAGGTTCGATTTCGAGGAGCCCAGATCATCGAACGGGATGCGTTTGATAGTGATGGTGGCATAGGGATAGGGGCGCGCCGGATAAACGCGGACAAGGTCTCGAGGTCGGTGCCGCTCTTCATTTCCTCGGCCGCTTCCTTCGCAGCCTGAAACCGTCCTCTACCGACGAGCGGCCTGTTAATCAACGGAAATAGGTCGAAGCGTGCTCGGAATACCGTGTTGCCAGCGTCCCCGGGGCATCGGCAATTTTTTCCTCGCCGAACTAACACTCGCCAGATGATGTGGACAGCATCCTGAACCGGCGCTACTCGACGATGTTGTTACCGTATCCACCGGCTCTTTGAAGGCCGATCACACTTCTCACTGACGTATTTTTCAGTAACTCTCCAGTAGGGTTTCCAGGGCTTTTGTGTCGGTGGAAAACAATACTCTTGCACACGGGGTAGGTCTCTTCAATTACCAAGATAATATGGGTCGGCGTAACTAAGCGTGGCGTATAGAAACTTCTCTGCGCGATACTATATGTGGTTTCCCAATGAATGTAACTTGTATTATTTCTGCCTACATATACCTTTGCCGTCACGAATATGAACACACGCGCTCGAGGAGAGACAACAATGCCTTGTTAGAAATTGATTGTGTCACGTTGTAACTATTCGACGTCAGAGAGCGATTGTCGCGCGAACTAACTAAAGTCCGAACTACCAGAACAAGTCACGCCACTTTTACGTTTCAGTAAAGTACAGCTTCCTTGACCGCCCGATATCACCGTTGTTCAGGACTCGAACTTCGTCGTTTTCTTGTAATTCTATTTTTCTCGGTTGCCATCAGCTTGAGCTGCAAGAGGCATCCTGGCAATAAATGAAGCGTGACATAGTGCCATAGAGAAACGAAGCTCTAGTCTAATGGATTAACAGTGTACGCGGCAATCGGAGCGAGCCGGCAGCGGCCTATGATTCAATAACTTCGAGCTCGAATCGATCCCCATATTTTATGTATGAGCCATAAACTTCAGAAAATGTGGCACGTCCGTGATTCGACTATCATTACTATCGCGAAATATCTCTCGTTCGCTCCAGGTGAGTGAAATTCCCCGAGTGTTTTACCACCTTTTATACTTCTTCGATATGTATAGAAGAATTTGTTCAGATGAACACCCGATTATTATCTGTGGGGTGTAATACATCACATCATGAAAAACTATCACGTCCGCTAACATTTTAATCAAGTACATTAACACAATTACCCAGATTCAATTCCAAAACCACTTACGCGTCTACACAAGTATCAACTATTACGGTGAGCAAGCATTCAAACATGTGTTTGATGGCTGTATACCTTTTACCTGTTACCCTCGGGGCGCCCCTCAATCACAGAGCAGTGTCACCGAGGCAAACAGTGAATGCGTGTTTAATTAATTTGGCAGGTACAATGATTGAAAACTTGATAGCAGTTAACATTAGCAAACGGGGGTAGTCGGTAATAAAAGGTGGTCCGCGGATGCTGGTCCAAATAGGCTATTTGAAATAGCGTAACGATCAAATTGCGCTAAATAGCTCGAGCCAAATCGCGACCTCATCGGCTTGTTATCGGAAAGTCGATCCCATTGTTCTGAAAAGCCTCACCAATGGTTTGGTAGGTGATAGTGTGTGAAGTGTTTTCTTCTAATAAGAGAGGACAGACTAGAATGCTGAAGATCGTTATATTCCTCATGAATGAGGAATGGTGGTAAAACAAATAGTTATATTTATGAGTCACAGTTGGATATAAAAAATTAATCGGCAATAATCAGTGGATGAATCGCGCAGTGCATTTCAGATATTCCCGAATACGATACAATTAGATTCCAATTTGCGGCACCCGTTGTAATTGCTCCTTTCAGTTGGAATGGAATTAATTCCTTGGTCACTTGCGGCAGTGGTCGATTGGGAAGGACTCATTCTTTGGGGCGGCGCAGTTTGATAGCGCTGATAATTTTGCAGTGCTGCCATACCACTTTCATGAATTAATGTGCACGTTTAATCAGGCATGATGTAAACACGCATAATTGAACAGCGCTGCCCATGCATGCTCGGTTTATCCGCTCGGAGCAACGTTTCATAAATAAACGGCGGTAGCTGTCGTGAATGGCTAAATATTTACCCAAAGTGTATTAGAATGCAGCCAGGAAGATTAGTTAAAAGAGTTCTTTGACATTCGTGATTAGCGATTCATTCAGCTAGCGATAACATCTAACGGGCTCTATGGAAAGGACATAAAGAATGAACCCAACATAATTTCAAAAGAAATGCGCACTGAAGTGGAAATTTCGCAGTATATGAGAGATATAATTTCCATCAAATGTCTAGTTTACATTCAAGAGGTCGAGGCATGCTATTCATTAACGTGATAACATCTGATGCCGAATTCTATAAAAGCGAGATGGAAGAGGTCCACTTAACACCGATGATACGGGTACGGTAATTCCCCGGGGGACCCACGGATAAGAGCTCTCATTAACAGACTTCGCGTCTTTTTATCCCGATTGCCGTTTTTTGCGCTCTCGCGAGGGGGAGTAAAAAGCTCTGCTAGTTGTAGCGTATATCGGCGAAAATCTCGGCATCGACGGCGGATTGGATTCAGCGATACCTATGTATCCCAACACTAGCCTAGCCCGATCCTCTCTGCACTGCATGATACTGTTCTTTCTCTCTCTCTCTCTCCCTCTGTCTGTCTCCCTCACCCGCACGTTCCGGTATTTCGAAGAGCCGAAACTTACGTTCAGCAGTTCGTTGCACGCAGTGTAGAGTAGAGCGGAGACCTTCGCAACCAGACGAGAGCGGGCTTTGTGTCTGACGCGCATGATCTATCTCGCTAGCAGTTCCTCCTCAGGGGGGTCGCGGTATGTTTTGCCAGAATAATGCCGCGAGCGCTACACAATGACTTGGTGAAGTGTCATTCGATCCGCGGAAACGAAGGAGGAGGAAGGGGCGGAGCACGTGAGTATAGAAGAAGAACGCGCGGCATGCCCTCGGATTCTGTGTACGCTACGAGACAGCCATTCTCCACCTGTCACTCGATGTCACTGCTTTTGTTTACCACGGGCTTCTTGAACATTTACTTCGAAGCGCAGGCGGGGATAAGGTAGATGGTGCTCCCACTCAGCGATTTTCTCCTCCGGATTCGGGGCGAACCGCGCCCCTTGCCACTCAACTCCTTCCCATTCCCCGACTAGGACTTGAACAGGCGAGACGCCGAGAGAAAAACTTGCACCGATATTCCTTTCACGTTTGTCTTGGGCGCCGCCCTTGATTTATAGTTTTAATGGATCGTCGTAGTGAGGGGAGGAGCGGGTGAATGCCGCGTGAAAAAGTGGAGTTCCTCAAGACATCCTACCGAATGGATCGTTCACATTTTTCGGCGCTCGCTGCTCATTGCAGAGGACGTTGGCTCTGACACGGCGATCGACCCGGGTACCAGGTCGATGCACATCGGATTCGAATTCCACAGCGAATCAATAGCTAATCGGCTTACTGTATTTCCCTAATTGATTTTCTCTGCCAGTCACAATTCCAAGTCACATTGTCCGTTAATCATGCTAATGCGCTGACCGGTAATAAATGGAACGCGGTTCTGCGACACGTGTGTTGGGACGATACACAGCCTGCCTCGTTGCCAAACTTCGCTGTTGCTCTGTTACCCTGTCAGTTATAGCGCAAATATTATAACTTGCAGTCCAATTTTCGGCACAGGCCCACATTCACTGGAGACGATGATATATGTATAGGCGCATGTTGCCAGTACCAGTTTTTCAAATAGCGCTGTCTATTACTGCCGAGTGTATAACACCACTCATCTATCGTTAAAAGTTACTCGAATTGGCAGTTTCGCTTGAATATCATTCTATCGGTTAGCGAACGTGCTCGCGGGAAATGATTCTTGACCTCGCTCGATCCGTCATAAATGTACGTACCAGGATACCGGCATGAATTTCCGCTCGGCAGGGTTTTCCAGCCAAAGGCTCGAACGTAAAAGCGTGTAAAGAGCAATATTAGTATAATGCATGTAATTGAGTTTTGTTTACCGTGCTGAAACATAGTGAGGGAGTTTAACAAAAACGAGTAAAATGAGTGATTACTTATTGTCGAGTTTTGCTACTACTAATGACCAGTAATAAAGTTCCCGAAGTTGCTGTAATTAAGGCATGCACAATAATATACCGAGTAATGCAATTTCTGGAAATAATAAAAATAATTTGGGTACCGATTTTACGTAGTCTTTTGCTTAGACTATTATCCTGAATATTAGACAAACATTAGAAAAGTTTCTCGCAGTTGACAGAAAGGCGATTAATTAGTTTAGTTTTCAAAGTAAAGCGACTTGAACAATTTACGCAACGCTGGTATCAAACATACGATTTGAAAGCACGGAGGCGTTGCAGTACGGCAGATCGGAATTATTTACACCCGTCACGTACAACTATAATTGATATGGGAATTCACATTCGGACAATTCGGATGGAATACGATTTGCGATTCCTATGGAAACTCCTCGTGCATTGGACACGTTCGCGTCGAGCAGTATCAGTTCAGCCGTCATTAATTATCTAATGTAGCGTGCTGTCGTGCGAATGTGCGCGTTACCGCGCGTAAGTGTACTGCCGCCTCTGTTAAAGGAGTTAACGCCGTCATAATTGTGCGCGCGCGCGCGTGTGCCAGCTCAATTTTCCAGTGCGCCAATTAGTTCTAAGCGGCATACGCGCTGGCCAGTTCGGCTGCAACTGAAGGCTTTGTTCTACTTTCCCCGCCCGTGAATTAATAGTCGGTTTGCCTAGTCACGGGAACAGTGAAAAACTCAAACTGTTTCGTCGCACGGCTTTCGTCGGAACGAGATTCGCGCAATCCAGTTGTTTCGCAAAATCGGTGTAGATATACGCACACGCGTGCGAATCGTCGCTATTCGCTTCTTACAGCGCGTCGGTTCTTCTGGAACACTGGGTTTTGCTCGGATTTTAACCGAGTGAAATTGAAAGTGGACTCTTACGAGAGAGCCTCGACATGTTGCCCCATAGCCCTTTGCACGCAGGTATGAATAGCCAGTGGAGGAATTTTGTAGTTTCCCGGGGGTTTATCGGTAAAGTTTGTACATCTTTTCCGAAAGTACTGCAGTTCGAATGAGTTGTGCGGTTAAATAGCAACGCAACACGCTTTCAACGGGTTACAGAGTAAGCCGGATATTTGAAGCCCGAGTACACGTGCGCGTCCATTTCCACCTGAAAGTGTTGTAGTTTACATCAGTTGTAATGCGCCGATAAATTGTAATGCAAGGGTATATGGAATCAACGCAACAAATTCTAATTTAATGTTGCGGAGTTAAATAACTAATGCAAGCGAGTGGTACTTGATCTTTGCACAGGTTTACTTACAAAACATTAGATTCCAAATGCGCAAAAGATACTTGCTTTCAAAGATTGGTAGAAAAGACTAATAACTAATACATCTACCATCGGCGATCCCGCTGAAATGCATTCATCTCTTAATGTAAATCATTCCTTGAATAATTCATTCGGCCGACGATGTAAATAACTGCTGCGTTGGCTGTGGGATCTTCACGTTGTGCTTAAGTTTAGTTGTATGGGAATTTGAATTTGCTCTGCCATAAGGCTAAAGTTCAAGCGGTGGAACAATGAGCCCATGAAAACTTTAACACCCCCGTAGCTGCTGCCACGCGGCATAAGAATCTCGGCAGCAAAGCATTAAACTTTTCCTCCGGCCGACGATATTCGTGTCGGCCAACGTATCTTTACGGTCAATCGCTCGTCAACCTTACCCTACAGGTGGCCGCCTCGCATTTCGTGATACACATTTCGATCGTGTATACCTGGAGTTCCAGTGAAACTTTCCACGGCGCCCCATAATAAAACTGGGTGCAACAGCTTATCGCTAGCGACACTACTTGGAATCAGCACGTATGGACGTTGCGTATTTATCACTGCAGACTAATTTATGATGGACAGAGACTTTTGCTCTTCACGGAACTGCCTTAGACCCCTCAAGGAATCAGCGGAGCTTTTTAAGGGTAGTTCGATAAACTCTTACGCAGCAAATCCCGGTGATATCGGCCGTCTAAATGGCCCTCTTTCAAAAGGTACCGTGAAGGCTCGACGTTGAAGAAAGTATAGTCCGCGCCGTTAAGTCGGCGAGTTTTAATGACGGCAAACGGCGGGCTCGATGATCTTATGACATAGCGAGCGAGATGATAAAGCTTAGTTGGCTGAAAAGGCTCTATAAGGGAAGCTTTCCATTGTGTGTTCAATAGAAAAGCTTGTGGCACACAAAAACCGCGGGGGAAACATTTCCTTTCACCGTTAAATACGAGCTTGTCTCAGCATCATCTATAATTCTACAGACTCGAATCAAGCTTCGGTAATGTTCTTTAGGCGATGGCTTTATCTTTGTAGAGTTACGAACTCCTCGCAAAAAGCAATTACTTACTTCCTTTTCCTGCTCCAATCCAATATCGCAACTTTTCTCGTCAGAGTTCGGCTCATGCGTGAAATGAGACGGCCTGTCTCTGTAGTGGTTCGAATTGCATATTCCTAGTGTCAAGCGAATTAAAGACCAGCTCTTTGATGTCAGGACAATGAGCTTTCAGTTTTTGGCCGAGGAGCGAGTTACCAGGAAAGTTCGAAACGCGCCAGCAAGTGGCAAAGGACTATTAACCGCGTTCAACATACGTGCACTCACACATTCCCCGAAGGTATTAGCTCTTCAACTTTTTAATACTATAATGAGCACGAAACATCGTGTAAACTATGCATTCCATTGCCGGTTTGCTTATATTCTTCACTGATCCCAAACCAGAATAGTACGTTTTCAGTGTGAGTGGCTCGAAACAAATATTACCGATAACGCGCGAAATTTCCCCGTGAACTTTCCAGATTCCACTTTCGTGTTATGTCCATCATTTTGACCGACTTCGAAAAGCACTGCACCCGGCAAACGCTCTTTCAAATTGAATAACTACACTGCATGGCTAGGCGAAGGCTCGAAAGTAACTATGTAGACTGAGTTTTAAGTATACTTTTTATTAAATGCTTTACTAGTTTACACAGCCATCACTAAGCTAAACCTTAGCTGCCTTGGCACTTTGCTACAACAGTGCGCTCACTGTATGGCGATAATCCGCTCCGCGAGTAACAGCTCTAACGGGATTAAACGCGGTTTTCTGAAATAATCCGAACTGCTGAGCCATTCGCAATTTAAGGCTTGTGCAATGCTATGTCCACAAGTACCACGCTTGTAGTGTCTATTGCATAGTATGCTAAAGAGTTCGATGAAAACACGCATCTGCACATTGAACTTTAACGTCTGATACTTCTGCTAACCAATACGTGATCGGCAGTAGCAAATTCTATTAGTTTGTTGATTAATCTTGTTGTTAAAAATTCGTTCTTGCGGATAGGATGATGTGTTCTAGAACGATCTGGTTTAATTATCGCGCTTGCAACCCACAATGAAAAGCCGAATCTGCCCTAATTGGCAATCCTGTGCGTGTATTTCGTCGAATCATATTTATCCTGTTGTTATAATATTTGTGATTCGAACGCGTTGCGCGACATCGATATGGCGGAACGCGGCCAGTTTCTGATATCAATAAACCTTGCCGAAATCATCGTGCAACAAAAAATGTCGCCCCATTTTTGCAGTCATTTGAATCAAACGCGATCTACAACGAGCTACAATCTACAACGAGCAAACGTCAGCAAATATGTCTCACGATTTCAGTGCCGGAAGGAATACAAGTGGAAAAATCACGCAAGAAGTTAAAATTAGTACCTGATGAAAGCCACCGGTAAATTCAATTGACTAGTTTCTTGAGTGCTGGGTGAACTTTTGGAAAGTTGGAGCTTCGAAGGAGCTTTTCCACACTGGTGAGCTACCGTTCACATTCATCAGAAAACGTCTAAGATTAACTCTAACACTGCACAACATGTCGCGGTTCTTTGCTGACGGGGTTTCCAAATTAGTTTACGATATTTGCCCGTAGGAGGAGAGCGGCGAGCTTGGACCGGCATAGTTAAAACAGGACTGTTGGACACAAATTTTCCGCGCCACTCGCAAAGTCTCTTTCATTACTTCCTTTTTCGGGGGGTTTCATCCGTAGCTCTACTGTTTTCCGATAGTTGTCAATAACGGGCCGAACTACAGAGCACTCTCGCCACATCCCTGGTAACATGGGTAGCAGCATGAAATCAACTCGCACGGGCCACTTTAAATGATTATTCATGACCCCGCTATGGATTTTCACATATGTTGAATAAATTTAAATTTTCTAAAGGTCGAGCATCCTGCTACGTTTACTTGTCGGCATGAATTTTGAAAAATATTTCACGGGCGAAATATTAAAGGTCTTTTTGCGACACGCCATATTAAACAACGGTGGGTCAAGGAAGCAGAAATATTGTTTTAAACACTCGTCGATTAGCGACTTAAAAAGAGAAATCGTGAGTGAAAAAGTTTAGCGCGATATCTTCAATACCCAACCAGAACAGTGTGGTCGATCACGTTGGAGAATCTTGAATAAATATTTCCATTGTTTGGAATCATTAGCACCCACTTTGGGAGCATTTCAATTGTATACACATTCTCCTCGAATCCGTAATTCTGTGCCATCCGATATAATTCGATAAAACAATATTTCTCGTAGGGACGCGTGGCCAATGTAAATAATAGAACAATTCGTGTTTGGTGTATGCTTTTATATATACGAGTGGCTTTAATGAGAATGAGGACACGAACCGCGATGTACGCAAACACTCAGCGCGAATGAGCAATCGATATTTTTTCAACCAGTTGACTGGCAACAGTTTATCACTATCAGCGCGGGAATTTGAACACGTATCCAATTACTAGGAGGTATTTCGTTCGCTAAATCTAAATCGTTCGCTAAATCTAAATTCCGTCTGAGTAGGATCTGAATTTGTCAGTGAAGAACGTGCCGCTTATTCGCTCGATACTTGAACTACCCACGTCTGTTTGGGAGGGAATCGCGTATGCTCGGCTTCATGATATATAGGATAAAAGTCATCATCCCTCAGATACGCAAATATATATATAAACGTCAGCAGAAGGTCGACATGCGCTGACGTGTATCGCGGAACCTACACGTGGAAATGATGGCCATAAATTGCTAAAACGCAAGATTAATGCTTAACAAATTGCATAACATATTGCAATGCCTACCAGATAGTGAATTGTAATCTCTTCACCATAACGTAGCATTCGACATTTTATAAACAGCGAAGGTATTAAACTGGCGGGTAATTGATAAATTAAGGTATATCGATGGCGATGTATTATTATTGGCCTTGTACCCGACAAGTATAATTAATTATAGAGTTAGTAAGAAGAGCAGAAATAACTCTCCGCAATCTTCATTAATATTTAATCAATTAAGCTGTTAACACACCCACACTTTCACCAGTGTTAATCACATTTGGTAAAACTAATTACACTCCGGCCATAAGTGTTAATCCAAATGTTTGTTCATCGTTATGAACGGCCCAGGGCCATCAGTCACCCCAGTCCAACAGCTGAGCTCATAAAGTATTAGTGACGTTGATCAGCGAATCATTTATAACAGGTTTAATCTGATTCCATTCCCCACCCAAGCTCCCGGCGCGGCGCGGACTTTCCAGCGTTTCATTTATCATCTTCGATTAATACATTACGCTAGGAAAGAGTGGTCTCAGCATGATGCAGCATGCCGGAAGGTATCCGAAGGTTTCCCCCCAGAAAGCTTTCGACATCTCAATCGAAGATGGGAAAGCCTCCGTTCTCTTCAACGGGTCTTCGGATAGTGCCGGAAAATCCCTGAAATATGCGCGCTGAAGGTGGCACTCATCGGTCTCGCAAGCCATTTTCAATTAATCAGTCCAATGCTGCGGACATACAAGTTATGCTACGTCACAATGGGTGGATGCAGTGATAGTAGAGGTGGTATTTTCCAATTAGCCTTCACCTACATTCCGTGAAAGTAAGAAACGAATGTCACTGCGGCGGGGGTGTCGACGCGCCTGCTGCAAACAATGAAAGTCTGGTGATTAACGAGAGCGCTGGAAATGACGTGATAAGGGTCCTCGAGTAAATTGAATCACGACTATAATGGATCCTTTGTATAACAGAGTTGTTGCAATTGCGCTTTAGAGTACGCCACCTGGAAACTTCGCTTTTAAACGGGGATGAGCAATTAGTTTTCGACAAAAATTATCATGACACTAGTGCCTTTCTAATTTCTGTGCTAATGTTCGGAATTTGTATCGAACTCCCGATCGCGCTGTTGAAAACTGTAATACAGACTAAAGTGTTAAAAAAGATAATAACAGAGAAATAGATGGAAACAAATCCCAATTATTCGGCCGAAGAAGGGGCACCGAGAATAAGTAGGCGAAGAAATATGAAGTAAAAATAATGTGCATTTTCTAGTGCATCCGGGGACGGAAAGAGACTCGAGATTTGTTTGGAATAAATAGTGTCCCTAAACTTTATCCTACCTTATACTCGCCCGACTTTCCGTGAGGGAACAATGCGACAACCAGGGCGAGCTACCAGGGCGAAAAGTATAACACGTTAAATGCGCCTCTACTGCCGTAAATAACGCAGCTCCGTCATCGTTGTGCGACTTGCTTTGTTAGGCCGCAAAGGGAGCTTGAGAAGACATACCTTAACATTAAAACCGGTCTCTCACTATGCATACTTAGTTCAACGTCATATTATTACTGAATGTTATTACTTAATTATGCAACAGAAACGCGTTGCGTTGAGATGGTTCTTACGACAAACCAATCACATTTCACTGACCTGGAAAAAACGGTAAGATCAGACGCGGTTGCAATTGAGGCCAAAAATAACTGAGGACTTATTAACATTTTTCTTCGAACTGGAAAACAAAGTTGTGGCTGTAATGGGGATTCAGCTGAAGTTTATTCTCCGAGAAACATGCAGAAATCCTGAGAAAGAGTTGGTCGTGAACTCATAGCTCAAGTTCTTGCGAGGTTCCGGTTGCCCTAAGAGATTTAACGCGACCGCAATTCTCCGATTCACTTGCTAGTCCCGAAGTTTGCGAGCAGGACACCGAGGGGGCTGGCACACACATATAAACTAGATCGGGAATCTAAGTGACTATTTGTGCGTTTGTCGGCGCTCGTAGGGAACCAGCTATCAGGAACGCCAGGCTGATGCTCAACGTCAATATCGTGTTCGCACGGAAAGTAGGGCTTGGAATGTTCGATAATGATTTGCTGCGCGATTTCTCTGATCCCTTACCATCATACATTATGCAATGGCTTCCGGTCTCGTCATCTAGCATTATTCTCCGTAGGGATTTCCATCTGCTGTTTGTCACACGTGATTTATGGGGAAGCTGAGTTTGGCCTCCTATCAGTCATGTTAACAATGCCTCAAAACTTTAGCCATTTAGATGAAATACGTTGGAGTAATGCGAGTGCATTATCGCACGTCAAGCAGTCGAAAACGCCGAATTATGCACTGAAAGTCTGATTTATCAATCAACTAAATATCAGTTGTCAAAGAACTTTGATTTACATTTCACATATAAGAGAACTTGCAATTTCTTTGGGAAGCCTTGGATAGAAGGCGTGTGTGAGTACGTATTGTTAGTCTCTGTGTCCGGAGTGTCACGCCACCGTAGCGAATGTGTGTTCAGTGTGCTCACACGCTCAATTGAACTTACACACCAGATTTTGCGAATAAAATCGCATTAGCATCGCTACATTGACTTCCGAGATGTTCCGCAGTGATTCTATGGGGGCTCCGCTCTAAAGGAGTAGAGCCTCGATCTCCTTATAAGTTCTGTTGACGTTTGAATTTGTAGTTCTTCTGTCGATCTCTCTGATACACTTTATTTTTTACTTTGGCGGCTTCTTGCAAGCGTTTGCTCAAAAGTCATAGGTTATTTCACCGTCACTGAGGCATTTTGTTAACCTTTTTGATTGGTAGCGTCGTTTGCCTCGAACATATTTCGTATTATATCCGAAAAGCCGATCGTATATTAGTCGATAATTTGTATGCGAAACTGCTCGCTGTCGCGCCGGTCAGCGGTAAACATCAAGGTCGGAGAAAAATTTAATTAATCATGCCGGGCGACGGCTGGTAATTAACTGCTGCGTCAATTGGATCGTACTTCAGATGCGGGTATATTAGCAGCGAAAACCGCAACCTTTCGCGTGACCGGTTGACTTCATTTATCGCGAAATACGCTAAAATGATAATCAGTTGCCGATATGCTGATAGAACACGGATGAAAAAAATCTGCAGATATTTAACGACCCTAGGTATTTATATTTTGCTATATAATGCAAGAAATTATTACGAAATATACATCAGTTCCCGTTATACTTTATTACTGAGATATTAAGTTCGATTTAAACATTCTAAACCTGTTCTTGTACATATTTAATGGCTATTTCCAACGTCATGCGGTATTGGCGGTGGGTTTTAAAAATTCAGCATTCATGAAAAATCGTAGCTAACTGACTTGTACATTCAAGTGTACTCTAGATACGTCGAGGAACCGTGAAAAAGGAAACGAAGCTATGGCCAAGAATTTATTACGACTAATAACGTTAACTCGTGATATTCGGAGCGCGCTGCCATTGAGCCACCTCGTTTTTGACATTTTGTCCCTTTTCCCTTCTCATCGCTAATTAACATTGCCGGTGCTAATTTTCGTTGATATACCACCAATTTACGAATATCGCGCATGAATATATCAATATTGCGTTTTGTAATTAACACTTCCTAAATATAAGGAATCCGTGTGAGCTATATCTTCCAATTAATGCAACACGTAATGCAAGTGGAATTGGCCTACGTCTCGCAGTGAGGCGAATATTGTGTACCTTACGGTGGTCTTGTTATTTCGACGTTGTCCCTTCATATAAAATTTATATTCACGAATCTCTGGAGAATGCGGAGATGTGTCAGTGGTCCTGCTGGATCGACTATGAGACCCCAGATAAGGAGCTCTGTCGGGACAAGAGGTCGTGCCACCTCAGAAAAAGACAGGTTCTGGGCTGCGATTCTCGTCGCCCCGAACCATATCGTTCGTTCCATCGGGAAGCGCATTTTTGCCTTGCCCCCTCGAAATGGGAGGGATCAATCGTTTGACGACGAGAGCATGAAGGGTCCAAGGAGACCTTGATAAAGATGAAAATCCGTCAGGGACCTCGCCCTACAGACCCTTTCTCTCGCCTTCCTCCAGAATTCCAGATCCTCTGACGTCACTGCTCTTTTTGAGAGATGCTCTTTCACACAAATCGAACCATCCCTCTTCCCAGCCTAGTACGATGGTCACTTTCCTTCTTCGCACAAAAATCTTGCCGCTCATTCTTGCTGGTACCTATTCTAAGTATCCGCATCGCCGATATCAACCATAACAAGTTTATGACGCACTAAAATCGCACGCGATAATTAAATGGTGACGGTCTCGAGCTTGATTAAATTGGGCAGGAGCCTCTTTATAGAGCTAGCGATTATCAGCTTTAGCGTTATTCTTGTCCCCAAGTAGTGATCCCGATTCTCTTGCTGCGTAAAGTAAAACTCAATCTAGTACTTGGGGAAAACAGAGTGACGTTCCTGCGAAACTTAGTGGGAGTTAGTAATTCTGCTTTCGTAAAGTATAAGCTGCCAGTTAACACCGGGCAGCATTCTCCCGTTTCTCTTGGTATTCCACACTTTTTTAATGAAATTCCCGGGACACTTCATTCCATTCAGACAGAACTCTCACTGGACTTTCCATGTTCCCCTCGCCGCTTGCTCAAATTATTATCCGTTCAATGACCACTTCATTAGTCGGCTTCGGCCTTCCGCTTAGTGGCCCAGCAACGCGCTAACCATTCATTTCGCAGAACATTTAATTAAGCAGACCGTTCGGCCTAGTGGAACTCTCGAATTCCAGTCGCGAATATTAAATCAACGTGTTATGCTAAAACTGGTCCAAAATTGGCCTCCGGCGTACTGCACGATTGTTTAATTACTCCTGTACCCTAAGAATACAACTTAGACTTTACCATGTTCCTTGATTTTTGAACTTTTGAGGGTAGAATTTGCGAAAAGCACATAGCTCTCTTGAAATGGACGCCACAGTGCACGAAATTTTGCCTAGATTTTGGTGTGGGAATTTAACTCCCGCCTGTTAGTAGACGCAAGCGGGGCTTTGCATTTGCATACTGGACTATTTCATGGTGCATTTGCATACTGGACTATTCCATGGTGCAAGTGTGAATGCGTGGTCCTAGATATATGCGTTGGTCTAGGGGCATTTTTCGGCGACAGCGAGTTGCGCTCGGTCTATATTGACCCCTTGAGTGAATGGCGCATCAAGTCCGCCCCCGCAAATTTACCCTCGAGGCCTGCGAATGCCGTCACGTCTGACTTAAATTATTCAAACGAGCCCGCCCATCCTAATTCACCCTCGGGATTATGTGTGCTCGCCAAGAAATCGCTCCCTATGACCGCGAGGAATTTTTATTCCTGGATTACAAGGTTCGCGAATACCTGAAATTCTCACGGCGGCTTTACGTAAAGCTGTAAAGGGGTAGCCCTCTGCTATTCATTTAACTCGAGAGAACCACTCACTGAAGGGAACCCGAGGAATAAGCATGTAGAGCTGGTTCCATTCTTTTACAATAGTACAATCAAAAGCATGCAACGTGGAGATCATAGTATTCTTTTTCAAGAAACAAGTGCTGTGTGTAACATCGTGTCCCGGGCTTTCAGATGAAAGCTCGCGCAAGAGTAGCACTTGCTGAGAATCTACAGCGCTTTTAATGTTTTTTATTTGAGTATTTTTTGCCATACGAGCAGCGACCAACAATGCTGTCGACATGCCATTCCAGCAATGTGAAATGTACCAATAGCGGCAATATCAAATGAACTAATTAAACACATGGAAAGTTTCGGCAGCTCACATCTCGAGAACGTCCAGTAAATACAATACTGCTTAAACCGAGTGAGCGCTAAAACCTATTTTTAATTAACTTTTTCCCCACGCACTACCATCTGCCGTAGTTGTTTAGTCATTGTGCGTTACGCCCAAACGAATGGGAATTTGCCAAATGGATCACCAGACGGCTTCATATACCGAACACCCGCAATACATATAATACTGGTGCGTTTCATGGAAAATCAATCCGAATTAGTCTGCCAAGTTGAATGCTCTTTTCGATTTTGTACCAATCACAATTGCCCGAGTAATCACCGGAATTGTTTATAACTCTGAAATTGCAATTTGTAGTATAGAATTCGTGAAGGTATATGTAATTTCCGATGTGACATACATAATAGATTGCGGGAGAAGTTAATTGTTGTCCCCTTTTCCCAATTTGGATTTTCATTACGAAACACTCGCACGGGTAACACTGAGGCAAGCTCGACCATGTTTGACCTTTACTGTAATTGTGATTTCATTGGGCACAGGTCAGTCGTTTTCTGCTTGCTCAGCTTCCTGTGTTTACATGATCTGGGTATAATAACAAGTACGCCTACCTCGATTATACTCAGGTTGAATACGTGGCAAAGGTGCATATTCTGGTGAATGAATTCGTCCTTTTTCTAGAAGTCTGAGTAATATTTCGTTCAATTTTTCTGTTCTTGCCCTTCAGTTACTCTTATACGCTATTCACTGGCATACTGCGTGAGGTTACCCGCACCTCTGTTGCACGTCATAAATGTATTTTCATGTACTTATTACGTGCAGAAGTTTAAGATACAGTTTACGCATTCAATTATAAGATTACAATAATCGCGGATGCAGCTCGAGTTTCTCGACTTGCGCACAACATTGTGTCCAACTTGCAACAGTAGATACGAGCAAGGGATTATTTCGAAATAACGCAAGCCACCCTCAGTGGATATCCTGTGCACGTTACTATCGCACTTTTACTTTATATTCAAGTAATTACAAGATTCTGACAGAATTTGCATAGCAGTGGAGTAGCGCTGACCTCGGCGCGTGAACCAAGTAATACAATGAGGCCCCAGAGCTAGAAATTCGCTTTGTCCGCGGGGAAAAAGTGGCGGGAGGCATGTTTCAGCGTTTTCAGCGGAGAAGCCGCGACCAATTTCCAGTGCATTTGCATGGTTCATTCATTCCGGCACTATTAACGGCTCTCGGTTCCGTTGGAAAATCGAGTTCACCAGCAAACAGTGGCGGTCGCTCAGGAAAACTCGATTCTCCCCTGGCGGAGCCGACGTGGCAAACTGGAACGCAGTGTGCTGTCAACACTTTCCGAATCATGAGAAGCGGCTGCAGGCAAATAAGTTGCGAAATTGAAATCGTGAGCTGGGCATTCCGATAGGGCCACGTTCCGCAGCGCACCGCTGTTCCGTACACAGATGAACGTTAACTGGTCGGGCGTGAAAAAGGAGCTATAAATCCATCCTAATCTCCGGCGGGATCCCACGGCCGCCCTCTGGCTGTTTACGTAAACGCCACCCTCCTTTCCAATTTGAAAATGAAGCTCCTGCCTCGGGATTGCGGTAAAATTACTTCACGCGAGTAAGACGTATCAACGATATACACCGGTTTCACATATCTTGGTATGCTCATCTCTCTCAGGAGTACAGCGGGGTGTTTATTATTCTTCCTACTTGAGGTTAGCGTAGAGTAAGCTAGAGGAGTAATCCATTCGCTCAGGAAAAGTACAGGACTTATGACTTTGATTTATAACAGTTTAATTTTACTTCAATTACTGTGAATTTCCGTTGTTTCGCTTTCAACGCGGCTTTGTTTCACGCAGTTAGGCTAACGTGCCAAGAAGCGAATGGGATAAGGTTAAACTGGTTTGAGTTAGAACTGTAATTCAAGAAGGGAAACAAATAACGAAAGCTTGAGTAATAAGGTCTAGCTATGATAGACAGTGTGCTAATAACTCGGCGGACGCGGTGAACTACTTGCAGCAGCTAAATGCTACTTCTGTGTTTGCAATGCAAGGCTCAAATTCGGCGACTAAACGTCTTATGGCACTTTAAGTTCTCCCAGTGCAAAGTGAGCTTATTATCATTTCCACCAGTCCTTGAAGGCAACCCTTCAGTCTTCTCTTGCTTCCTCAGCTGCCAGTCTGCCTGTCCTATTTCCCATCCGCACTTTTCTGCCACGTAACTCGAGCGTGAAAGTCTCGTTCCTGAGAAAAGTCGGGACGCTCGACGTTCTTTTTTATACATGCAGGTACATAAAGGCTCCTCCCTTCAAGATTCCGCGGTCCATGCTCTCTAGATGTCTGGAAGTTCTCCCACATGGAACCAAGAGTCCTTGCTTTGTCTGAATAGCGGAGGTTCGCCCTAATTTCAAAGCAGTCCCCTTCTGTCCTTCCTTTCTTCATAAGCCCTACTAAATGCCCTCCTGTAACTTCTTCTTCGCGAGGAAGCACTTAAATACTCCTTGGACGCGGATTATAACATTGTAGTGTTCTACCTGCCCAAACTGTCGGCAATTTCTGCTTCCGCAAAAGTTCTAGTTTAGAAAGTAAACTGTAGAATATTGGAGTCAGAAAAAGCTATTTCCGCCGAAACGTTAAATTCATGGTAAATTACACACTCTTCATTCCGAGTTCTGGAAGTAAAGCAGGAAAATGTGGAGGACTTGTAATTTACAATTAGAATAGAATAGAATGCCTAATTCATATTTCATGACGCTGGAAAACAATGAATAAAAACAAATAGGCAGCATTCGAATAGTATTGGCACCGAGTTTTGAAACTGCGCACGTACTCTCGAATCCATAACTGGTATGAATCAGGATTTCGTCTTTGTGGGCTTCCACGAATGTGGAAGGCTTGTACGAGACTTTGTGATTGAGTTTGTCCGGACCTCCCTTTTACTCGAACGAGTATTTCCAATTGAAATTCCTAATATGACTATAGGTACGAGTCCGAAGCGAGAATTTAATCAAGAGACCAGTTTGTTCTCATTCTGGCTTGGATACATAGGAACAAAATGGTCTACTGTTCTTTCTACACGGAATTCGATTGAAAGCTTTAATTCACCGCAGTATTTAACCCTATAAAAAGTAAACTGGACTGCTTCCATTTATTTCACATCTCTCCAGTTTGCTCGTTGAAACTAGAATGCTAAAAATAATTGACTGCTGTAGAAAGTTTGTATTGTTTCTCTGTGACCAGAGGCATGCTTTCCCATATCAGTCTTACGTACACAGAACATTCTGACTAATTTTGGTATAACTATCTTTCTCAATGATAATCATTTATTGTTCAATTTTGTCAAGGAATCATTTTATTGACCCTTAGGTTTAGACATAATTTGTTTCGTTTAAGGATTAGAATTTACATATAAAAACAAGACGAGTTTAAATGTTATCGATGGGAAATAACAGTAAAAAGTATATTCTCAATAATCATCTGAAGTATATCGCGAGACCCATTACGGAATGGAGACTAGTGAACCGTGGCGCGCAGTATAATGGGGCGATAGGCGAGCCTCGTAGGAAAAATCCTCAGCGGATAGGGGACGGATACTGCTCGGCCGCATTTCATTCTAATTATGAATTTAATTAATATGCAAAGGGATTTTCCGCCCTGCATTTCTACCACCTACGGCTGCGCGGTCGCAGACGAGATGCAGCTGTCTAGAGTACATAATTACAGGGTGTGCTGTGTAAGTAGATGTCACGGATCCAATTTGCGTGCTAGTGGAGGATGCACTGGCAAGCGAAGTTTCACCAAGCTTGGTATAAAGAAAGAGGCGAAACCGAGCCAGCGGAGATGGACTGTAAGCGACAGACAATGGCGCACATTGGAATTGTTTATTCGGCGGACAGAAAAAGCGAAACGGCTTCTGGAAGGTGTGCTAGTTTAGAGAGCAAGAGAGAAGGAGAGAGTGGAAAGCACAACTGTGGGTGAAAGCTGGCCAACAAAAATGCAACCAGTCGAATACATTCTGCCGGATTTTCCACATTTTTAATACCTCGGCCTGTGCTTAAACGCATGCAAACGTAGTCAAATACCCATGAGACATATAATACTACTATAGTCTATGACTATATATATAGATAATGCTCACTCTATGAATTGGTGCGTACAGCGTAATTCCTTGATGCAGTGTGCGCATTCCTTTGATCGTATGCAGTGTTACGACCAAAGAAAGAACAAAACCAACGAACACTTTGTGATTAAAACAAGTGTTGAACCCCACCTGGTTGTGTGTATTATTACTTAAGATAAAATACGAAAGTTTCGAGAATTTAACTTTTAGATACGCTGATACTTGTACCTTTTCGTATTCGGTCGCCAAGGCAACTTGGCTCTCTATTGTTTGACTTGCCTCGTCAGACCATCATGCACACACACTAACCCAGCAAGATCTTGCACCAGTAGTTGGGAATCTTTCTGGCATTAAGACAGAAAGTTTCGAATCAGTAGGAAGATTGTAGGACGTTTCTACTTTCTTCTCGCCAGAGCGAAACAAAGTTCTCCGAATAGACTGAACTGCTGGGGTTGCATGAAAATAATGCAAGAAATTCTCTTCGACATTTTTGATATATAAGCAACGGATATAATAGAGAGAATGTTGGGACTCAGTGTGAATTCATGTTGAATGTGAATTGTTAATGTTATTTTTGAGACATGCGAGTTATTCCATTCTCCAGTTCCTTAGGCACTTTCATCCGATAAAGAGATGCGTGACCATTTAAGCATTTTGTTACATAATTCCCTCGACTTTTACAACCCCGCGTTTTGTGGTGGCATTAGGAAGATAGCTCGTTGACCCTTCTCCCACCCGACAGAGATTGCCGTAACTTACAGGAATCTTGCAAAACGAGCTTTCCCTCCCCTGCACTTAAGAGACCCTCAAAAAGCAGCTATAAACTTAAGAAACGATCGGGTGGGTCATTGATTGAGTAATAAAGTTGGTTGGTCATTAGGGATACTCTCAATTATCCACTCGTTCAGGTTCAAGGTAGTTTAGTCCTCTTTCCCAAAGGATCTGTTCATTTCGGAAGCAATACCTGGATCTACTTTTGCGTCAAAGTTTCGCAGGAGGAATAGAAAAGAGTATAATTGTTGCAGTCTTTTGTAATTTAACACCAGTGTCCGTTGATCCTTGTAGAACCTAGAACGAGAGCCAAAGCTTTTGAAAGCTTCAGTACATAATCCTTTATTTTCTTTAGCAAACACTTTCGTTCGCTTGGAAACAATTTTACATCTTCCCTCGTCACGATGTTAAGAATAGCTTAGCGGCATGTAATACCTCGAAGGAAACCCGGCAGAAAACTGGTGCTTGCTCCCACGCTTTTGGCAACAAGAGTTTCTTGTGCCGCTACTACGGAAGTTCCACGCAGTTTTTCAATGGAGCATCCACTGGGAGTGGATGTCACCTCCCCCTCGCCGATACTTGCGCACTTTGCGCCGGTAAGCTCGGAGCTTTGGAACTGGGTCACTCCAGTTTCTAGGTCGATCTCTCCTGCGCTGCTGGTACGCATTTCAGAAGAAGGCGGTTACCCACCACCTCGCCAAGAAGGATCGAAGCAAATCGGAGTGTCACCGCCGAGCCAGTTCCGCTATCCACCGAGGACTTTCCTGGATATTGTAGCCTGGGAAGCATTACCCTTCTTCCTGCCATAGACTCGCTGCCGCTCGATTTTATCTCCCTTCTCCCTTGGTGTCTGGCGAATGCGGCGCGGCACTGCGCGGCGGGTGGAAGCAAAAACGATCCTTACCGCTGAATGGCATGCTTATTGAGCTCGAATCTCACGAGTGCCACCGTGTCTCCGGAATTGGATACTTAAGCCAGGCCCTTACCCTGCCTCCCGCACTATAAGTGGCAGATCGTGTTTAACGTTTCAACAGCAAACTTTCTATTGGTAGGATTGCAACTGATTGCGTTTAAAGGACTGGCAACGGGACAAGAGGGGATGTGTCTCTGCGACTGAATCTTATAGTGTTGACTAGTGAAAGTGGATTGTTGGATCGATTTGTCGTTTACGCCTTTTGCAGTTGCGATTCAAGATATCTTTGGTAGGAGAGCACAATCAAATTATGGAAATCCGAGTGTAGTGTTCATTCAGAGGATTCACATTTTCAAACAGATATCTGTTTCTACGACCAACTGAAATAAGGTTCACATTTCCATCGTAATTTGCATGAAATGGCCGCAGGGATGAAAAGTATTATAATTCTACTTAAAGAACCAATATAGTATTAAGTTAAGCCCGACTAATGGAAGTCCGATAAAATGCCGCGGCAATCACTGAAGCCAAAGCAATAAAAATGGGCAATTTCGTCGACGCATGTGGTGATGTATATCAGCCAGATGTCATAAAACCACAGTACTATGCGACGACGAAAAAGTATGAATTCATTAATAAAAGAGGTCAGCCAGTATAATGATAATTTCAGCGAGCCTGGAACTCGGTCAAAGTTCACCGAAAATGCCTTCCTGCAGTACATCGCATAATGGGAATTTCAACTATCCCACTCGATACTTATCGCATTTGGTTTAATGAATGCAACGCGCTGAAAATATGATAAATTGTCCGCAGTAACGCGGCAATTTGACGTACTGCCGATTCTCCACGTATTATCAGTTACGCCGCTCATTGTGTACGAATGCAATCGATTGATTCCACAGTATATTAGTCCCCGGTATTATGTATTGCTAATACTGCCGTGGATAATTGCCACACTTAAAACCAGTCGGAAGATAGAAGAATCAACAAATCCTTTTCAAGACTCGAACGAAGTCCGGTTGAGTCTCTCCAGGTATCACATAAACCTATAACTCCGTAAAAAAACAAGACAATACATGCGATTGCGGCCTGTTTTGTTCAATCTCGGCGCCATTACTGGCAGACTCGAAATCCGAGAGTCCAGGCCAGCAGAACATCAAGGGGGAATAATAGGCCGCCACGATATTCTCGTGATCTGGAGACTTGATCCAGTCCGAAACCCCTTTGCACTTGGCAACTTTCCATCGAGGATTTGCCTTTTTCACGGAGCAACAGCCCGACTGAAAAACACCACCCAGGCGTGAAAGGCACTCTTTCGTGCGCGGTGGACCAAGCCCGGGGCACATCGCAACGGAAGCTTTCCTCCCCAATAGGAATAGTCGACTTCTCGATTTATCATTCAGCAGTTTTACATGCGAAATCCGGGAAGTTATCACCTTTAATACTTCTTCATCACTCTTTTGGCACCCGTGGACACTTGGCCATTTTACGCAGCTGCTAATAATAATGACGAAGGAGTGTCAATATGAAAGGGTCAGATGTACTTGTTTCGCCGATCCTGCTTCTTTGCTGTGGAGCGTATTATTTCGGATGGTATAATAAATACAATGACAAGGCTCTAATTTATATATCTCTTAAAGATAGTACTAAAAGCCAGAGCCAAGAAATTCCTTTTAGCTATAACATCATGGTTTCACTGGAGCGAAAGCTGTATCTCATCTATAACACGCGACGATCGTTACACCAGCCTTAACTTACCCACGGCTAACGAGTACGATCGGAAGGTATAATTGGAAGGAAGGTTAGAAGCGGGTGCTGTAGTCGAGGACCACGAACAAAGCAAGGGAATTCGTTAGCCGTCAGCGATAGCGCGGGCGCGTTTAGAGTGCAATTTAATTAACCCGTAAATGCAGAAGGAGTCAAACTAGTTGTACCCGACTCTTTTCTTTTAGCTTCACCTTTATTATCGCTGCCTCGACCTTTAAATAATCACATAGTTTTGGTGGAAATTGTCTGTATGTATGATTATTGCTACCAACACCCTCTCAATTTTAAACTATATTCGGATGGTTGTCTGCAGGTAATTCCAATATGGCGTGTATTTTCTCGCTCAAGAGAGCGTAGATATTTATCCGAAATTTAATACTCAACCTTTTGGAGCAGTTCAACGAAAGACTGGCAAAAAGGGAATCCAGGCAGTCCAAATATGTTTCTTTTGCTCATATTTGCAAACTCCACCACCGCTGCCTATTTTGAAATATTTAAATTGACATACACATTCATTTGGAATTTCTTGTACGTTGCGATGTAAAAGAGAGCGCGTACGCAGGGTAACGTGAAAAGCAGTCCTGATCCTGAATGGACCTGAAAGCCTCTTCATATTTCGAGGTCCACGTCCAAAGTTATGAATTGTGAGTCATAGGATTATCAACTCATCTCCATTGCCGGATGCTCCACGTTGCTGTATACTAGGGGAGAGCCGTGTTCAGGCTGCGCGGAAATTCTCGGGCGGTTAGTCAGAGTTTTATAATATGAAAATTCGAGCCCCTTATGCGCCTGACGACCGCCTACAAACTGTGCATGGCGCATACATATCACTGGAGTAAAACAGCTTGGAAATCGGGCGCATTAGCATTTGTGGCATGTATAAGAGCAGCGCCGACGGTAGCAGCAACGTATTCCGCGGCACGGTTACGATACTGCCTGTACCGCTACGATAAACCATGGCGTCATCGTGATCCTTAAACTTCTTCGAAGTCGAGAGTAATGGTGTGACAATATCATATAGCTTGTAAATTGCCTAATACATTTTTAAAAAAACATATTAATTCATTCGTATCTCATAACCGCGCATGAGTGAACGCGGTACAATTGCGGGGATTCAACTGAAGTTAGGGACGCAATTTTATATATCTAATGTGTATAGTTTCGGAATTAAAGCTCATGTCAAAGATTTCCATGCTTCTTAATAATTCATTATACTGCCCCCACTGCATGTGTCACGGGGAATTGGTTTTGCACCAAGGACAGTACTAGATCACAGCAACGAAAAATTATTGCTGCGTAGCGCCAGGATTTACTGGCACAAGGCGTGATCTGTTCTGCATGTGAGCGCCCGAGGCATTCAAGGATTCATTGCGAGTAATCAACAGTGCGGCCTGTCCGCCTACGCATGTCCACAGGCAAGTTATACATACATGCATAATCACAGATGTGTATGTTACGTCTGTAGATATGCCTGGACTCGGAGGTGTTCAAAGGGAAAGTCCTGACGAGTGTACTTCTCTGTGTGTTCGAAAGGCTGTATGCAATTGTATTTCTTCCGCGGAAATCGACCGGCTTGCATCCACATACGCTTGTATGTAGTGCGCTGTTGGGATTTATCAAATACACTTCACTCAATGTTTACAGGAATTACGCAATGCGGCTGCGCTGGATCGCAAAGTATTCGGTGGCTAATGTGTATTTTTCATTCAGTAAAGTCAAGTAATACGAGCTCAGTTTTGACTGGCTGGTATGGGTGTAGTAACTGGGACTACATTAGGGCTTTATAAACTATATCAAACTATATTATTCCATTTTAACACATTCAATATGCGCGAAAGCTTTCATCTTATTATTGCCCGTAGCTACTAAAAAATAGCTATGAAATTTTGTTGCTCGGTAAATGTCAGATTGGTTTCGCGTCAAGTGAAATCGTGATAAAGCTGCAGTAATAACGAGAGCGGTGTGGTGTGCGTACTACTTGAGAAATGGCATATGGCTTCGAGTAGCAACCATACGGACGAATACGCATAGCACAGAGAGATTGCAAAATGTGGTGGGTGCCACAACTGCGTCAGTTTCGTGGTTGTGAAATCGCGCAAGTGCAAAACCACCCTCCGATACCTGCAGAGTCCTGCAATGTGCAAGTCTCAAAAGGATTCGGATTCAATACGCGGTTTGATTACGATTCTCTATTTTCCCCAATCATTTAATCAGCCGATATGAAATGAATGTTGAACGCAGATTGCAAGCAGGAAGTTACGTATGCGGTGAATTGATCGGAATTCTGTTGCTCGCCGGATGCGAATTCCTGGTAGTTGATTCTTTGTATCGCCTTGGGTACGCGGGAGCTTTCGGCGCGAGCTAAGCCCTTTAAAGCTAGTCCGATTGGTTTGGTGGTTGCGGTGATGTATAGCGGCGACCTGCACACTCAACAATCCCGATAGCGGATCACACTCCTGAGGTTCCCTTCAGCTTTTGTTATTCCAAACTGTAGAAGCAATTTTGCATCAGGCATCCTCCACGCTCCATTCTCGGTCTCCTTATATTCTTATTGCTGCCACCAAGATGCCCTACATTCTTAGTGGTACCGTGAAGACCGTGCAATTGAGCCCGCTGTTCTCCGACTCTGTAACTAGACTGCCAATTGAGCTAGGTAATAGGCTTAGGTGCATGCTATGATCCCTTCCGTGTGGCACCTGGACTGTGTTCAGGTTCCATTATACACCCGTCATAGATAGTTATTGATTATCACCATTTACCTATTACGCGAGCGGTAGTCTGTGCGGGAGGAATCCAGGGAGGATTCAATCCATGATAGATTGCGACTTGAAGCCACGCGTCCTATCGGCAAAGGATTGAAAACAATTGCGCGGTAGTTCGTAAAGACTGGAAGAGAAGTGAAGGGAGGGAAGCTACAAAGCGTCGATATTGCGAGGCTCGGTGGGACTGAAAAGAACTGCGATGGTGTGCTGACATAATAGAAGATCTGCGAAAGGAAAGGCGGCAGTGGGAAACCGGAGACGGAAATTGGAAATCGCATGAGACTAGAAACAAGGACTCGCGTCGTCGGCCTCTGCCTTCCAAGTCCGATGCAGTGTTACTTCATGCGCGTGAAGGCTAAAGTACAACGGCGGTTTTCCGGTATACGGTGCTGGCTATAGGCAGTGAACTGGAGATTCGCTATGGGTCCAAGAATCCGAAAAATGCCTTCTCACCTTCCAATCTTATTATTGGAAGAACTCGTCTTTAAATTTGTTTCTGGGGATGATTAGTTTGCTTCACGGTTCACCTTTCTCTGAAAATGTATAAATCACTGTGTGAATGCACCAGTGTAGTAAAAACTGAGAAATAAAATCGCATTTTTCACTACTTTGCGCGATTGAAAGTTCCTCGAATCTATCTTGTATATTGAAATACCCAGGCTTTTCCTTGGGGGGAACTGCGTCCGTCTTTTTCTATGCTGCAGTCTCGGCCGCGTCAAGCTTTCTATCGATCCCCCCGGTATTATTTATCTTTCAGCAGAATAAACTTCACTATGCAGGCTATTGGCTTTTACTCCTCCATTATGCCCCTTCAAAACATGATGGAAAATCGCCAAAATTTCCTTACAATAAATGAATTCGGTAGGAAGAGTGCCAACCGGTAAATCCCCAGAGACGAAAATATTAATTATGTAGAGATTGTTAGCAAAAGTGGGATCGTGGGACAGTTGGTGAAAAATAGGCTATCCGTTATAGACAGTCTCTATTTTGCAAACTCTTTTACTCTTAACACACTGAATGCTCGGCACTGGCTACCGCTCTGTCTGGACTCGAAACGCTACTTTGTCCTTTGTCGAATGTCGCCGCGTCCTGCTGGCCCGGGGCCTTATACCCTTCACGCACAGACTCACACTTCTTCCATCCCTTTGTCGCGCGTCTCTTTCGCTTTGTCCACGCAGTCATTCTCGGAATCAGTCACACCACCGATCGATACCCATTCGCGCAACTTCCATCCGATTCCGCACGTTTGTTACTAGTCACTCAGGCATTCTCATTTTCTCATCCACACATATGTTCGTCAATCGCTCACGTGCATTCTGAGAAGCCATTCGTATTTTCGGTTCATTCGCTCTTCTCGTTCATTCGAATCTTTCTCACACGCATTCACTCTGGGTTTTTCGGCCCTGCAATTATCCTCTAATTAAATGCTCCCTTTCATGTACGATCTTTCAAAGCGTGTTCCCTCTGATTTAGGACGTATTAGCTTATTCCGGCGCACATTTTTATCTGTGATGAGTAATAGCTGGCCGCAAACATCGGCCCTACCTCTATACGCAATCCAGGCTAATCTGTTTGACCAATGATTCCCTTGATTTCTTCTACTGAGTGTAATAGCGCGTGGTAGAATGGTATCCACTTTATCTGTTAGTGATAAGGGAAGTCATGCAGTGCTTGTTCGATTTTCAATACCTGATATCCAATCAATGAAGTCGTCCTTACTCCGCAAAAGATCTGCAAGCTGAGCAATCGTGCCGCAAGCGCAGATGGTGGGCTTTGAACCCGCCGCAGATAAAGTGGATGCTCCTTGGAGATCACACGGACCAAAGCCATAAGTAAAGCCTGCTAATTAGCTTACGCTAGAACCCGGCTTATCTCGAGGAATGGTCATGACAGTGCCAGACACCCCACACTCAATTCTTCACTGCTGTTGAATTTCGATTTACGCCACCACAGATCGTGAGCTTTCGCCAGCTCCCATATGTCTCGCGGTGGAATGTTTGCCTGTGCCTTTCTGCATTCGCATCATTTATCGAATTGTCACCGACACCCGCGAGATATTGGGGCTGGAGCTGTTACAGCCAGACATTTAAAGTAGCTTTGAATAATTGAATAATGGTGGCATAATACCTTTACTGTCAGTAAGGAATACCAATTCAAACGGTTTTTATATGCGTTAATAATAGATAGCAAACGGAGCAAGTTTCAGCGACTGGACGTGCTAAACGAGCACGCAGAGATCAATGGATGCGACAGGAGCAGTGCGCCATTTACCAAGGCGCCTGATCGAACGTGGCCAACAGGCCAAGGTTGCCTTTATTCGGAATCGCCCAGTTTCAGTATTCTCCGTGCCAATAGTCCAAAAGCATTGGCACCCATCACTCGTCTAGCTCGTGCTGGCAGAAAAAGAATGCAAAACCCGCAGTGGCAGCTAAACGACTGTTCATTCTTCTTGCTCAATAACCCATTTTTTCGGAGATACCTTGGTAACAGCTGGCTCGGCATAATAGTGAGTGTCGGATAACTCATCAATACATTTTTGAAGACAAGCATTTGTTACAGAAAAGAAAATGAGGCATTTTATATGGTGCATTCATATGGTGCATATTTGCATTCAAACGTAACAAGCTAATTAGATTAAATTGCAAAACATTACAGAAACGATTTACTACAATTTGAAAAAAAAACTGTTGCTTCACTCATCTGAATATCGATCAGTCCATTGTTATTTATACGGTATTTAGTGCAGGAGGAGAGCTGCCGTACGCGACTGTATCTACAGAATGGTAGAGCGGGATCGGTCAAGTATAAAGTATTCAGGATAGTCAGCTAAGTGAAAGCTGCCTCCATATTGATGATAGTGGTGGGTTTTAGGACTGAATAATTCTAGTGTAGAACCTAGCGCAGGATACGCAGCATGAGTTTCGAATGACGTGGCTTTTCCCATGAACGGTGTTTGCCACTCAAGGGCTCACAGATGGAACATACACCAGGCAGAATAAATTGATTTCGCCAACTCCCACAAGCCGCACAGGTCCGATTCGCTGTGGATCAACTGCATGCTCTGCATAGTTTAATAACAGTACTTTACAGTAATACAATTTCTCTCCTCGTAGCAAAAACTCGTAAAATTACCCGGTTTTCAGTGCGAGTAGGTAAAACACCCCCGGGCGGTTCACTTTGTAAAATTACTTCACGAACAGTAGGCCGCACATATCAAAGTACGCACTATGTCTCAGCTAGGTATTTTATGCCCTTGCAATATGAGCGCGTCTCTTTCATCTGTAGCATTCCCCAGGGTGTGTTCTCGGCTGGATCGATATGCCTGCTCGATATTTCGAGATCAGGTAGAGTACGACATTCGATACCCGGAGCCACTGCGGTTTCCATCATCTGGAAATAAGTTACCCATGTTAGATCAAAGCGGAGAAAATGTACGAGTGCTACATTTCACGATTACCTGTGTAAATGCAACTTGTTCATATTTGCTGATCAAAGTCTACAGAGGAACCACTTATTAATTCTTTGAAATTGTTGACACTAATTGCTGCTTGAGTCAATATTAACGATTCTTTAAACTAGTTGTTAATTACGCTCAGGCGACAGGGAAAAAAACTACAACTCTAAGTACCCTTGCGTCATTCCCTTGACAAATACCCGGCGAGGGAATCAAAACTTCAGGTCGACTTATTCGTCCAGCTCTGGTATTGGCGAAGCCCGCTGGACCGATGGGAAATGACGCGTCAATTTAGTTCATAATTAAGGGGACCAAATTACCACGGTATCGCATTCAAATGGAGACTCTCGGGTGGTGAATGTCCACTAGTGCTGTCGGGAGTTCGCACAAATCTAAATCAAATTTCCGCCCAAACAAACATCCGGAACAGGAATTAGCACCGATTCCAGCTCGGCTTAGTTTTCTTAGTTTAGAGTGCGTCCCAGCAGACTCGGCTGCTGTCGAATAGTGTGAAAACACTATTTGTTAACTCGACGAGTAAAGGCCTAGTAATCGCCGGTCACCTTCCGTCTGGCAACGGAGTCCTATGGGTGCTCATCATCCAGAATATTCGGGTTTCTGCACAATGCGCATCATCAAGCCCTTTTTATGCGCACTCCTGTCGGAAGTGCTAGCTATCCTTCCGTGCTAATGTGTCCCGCTGAGCCAAAAGCAGGTGATGTGCTTTCAGCCATGCTTCCGCTTTTATTCCATAGCCTGGGCACTGGTGAGCTACACATTTTTTCACGAGGACCCCAGGCTCTGATTTAAAAACGCATTTTCCTGTAACGCTGGCGAACCCGCCTTACTTTACGGTAAGATACAGCCACTGCTGTCGTGATTATGCCATGGAAAATCATCGCATGTAAAGTTGGGAAAATGATGGGGATTCACGACTTAGACAGGGCACAGAGCTCAGCAACTTTGCTTTTCATGCAAGTGAATGTCCAGCATTTTCCGCATTTCATCGCACACGGCTTCTCGTTTATTTTCGACGATACTTTGACCTGTGTTACCTGAGTTATCTGTGAAAACTTTTCAAGCAAAAAGCATCGAATTAAACGAATTACGTCGACGATTGGCAGTTTTGCCCGCAAACATCCCAGTGATTCGTTGAGTTGACGGCGCCGGAGTGCAGAGGGGTCTGGTCTTTCCTCGCCCGCAGACGTCTGGGTTTAATTAAATATTCATTGGAGGCCGAAGTAAAGCGCAGAAGGCAAAGGCTAAAGCTTACAAAAACGATCCTTCCTGCGATGAACTCCCTCCGAGCAACAGGGACTTGAACTGTTTTCCCTCAGCTCATCAAACTTCGCCAGTGTAGTAATAATATCCCATTTAAAATGTTTTCTAAATTGTGCCTTACAGGATGCTTGCCAAACTTATTTTTGCTGTCATTTTCAGCTTAATATTACTCCGTTTTTTCTTTGCTCATTAACTCTACTTTTTCCCCGTCGGTATAGAGTCTGAATGTTAATCTTCCGTTTAAAAACTTATTAATGAAAATTCGTAGTGTGTCGGAAGTTGCAGTATACATATCGTTTCGCAATTTCGAATATTCTTCTGTTATCGCCGTATATGTATATCGCGTGTAGCCAGCACTGTAAAATAATCTAAGCTTTTCTGCCTATTTCTGCCGCTTCTAACAAACGATGATATACAATATTCCAATGAAATTTTAACTCGCCCAAATCCGATACGTGTAACCGAGTGGTGCCAGCATGCTCGAAAATTAGCTAAATAATATAACTGGACGTAACGGAGCCAACATTGCTCGCTATATGTTCCGGTGGAAATCTGGAAAATCAGGAATTCAATTCAGCAAAACATTTCGTCGGCGATAAATTCGTGTCATTCGTAGCCCGAGAGTGACATATTCATCAAGCATTTCTCGTTTCTCTTGCTAACAATTTTCCGAACGCATATTGGCAAATATGCGCCTGAAAAAACGTAATAAGTTTGGATCTACATGCTCCTCATCGACCATCGCGTATATCGACGAATAATAATAATAATTCCGGCCAACGCGGATTAAAGTAGAAATAAACCGATTGCAGCTTCGAGAGTTTATTAATGAGTACAAAGGCGACATATTTATTTAACCATTGAATATAATTGATTGCAAATTTAGCTCGAATCGAATAAATATAAAAATGGTGGGGGCAGAATCAAAGAGTACGATGTATACTGTACATACATGGTTATGCACTGTTGTGTGAAGCAACACTTGTCTCGAAGCACGCGCAGTAACGGGAAAACCGACTAACTTCCAAGTTTCCGTCCGCTCGATCAAGTAACGACCGCTGAACATCGTTTAAACAGGGCAAACATTTGGACTACCATTAATGAAACCAAACTACAGGCAAACCCTACGGATGAATGAAAGGCTGATAGGAAGAAGGCGAAGGAGAGAACTGGAGCTGCAAGGCCCGGGAAAATTCTAAAGTGGAAACCTAAGCATTCATCGGGCAGCACAAGTGTTCTCGTTGATAAAGGGCCGAGTGCTATTCCCGGCGCGGATACACCGGGAAACCCTTGGTATCGCCATTAAATAGAAGTGAGCAACTAGGAATTGCAAGCTTCGACGGAGCGAAGTCAAAGGGGTGGTACACTCTGCCGATCGTCCTTTCTTCCTTGCAAATGTAGTCGAACGTCTTATGAAATATTCAAGCCGCTTACCCGGAGACTAGTGGTACGTCCCTTTTTTTGTTCGGTGGCAGACATATCTATTGTTGCCGACGTAGGGAATGGCGGGATACATTGTGCGAAAGTACTTTCGCAAGACGGGACTGGTTATGTCAGGGTAATCGATGTTCCCAGAATAATTCGGTCAGAGCTAGTCGAAGGAATAAAAAGTCTAGGTATAAAAGTCAGCCTGTGCAAGTGAGTCAGCTTGTAGACATAAGTAAGTTTCGGGGTCCTCCCATTCACAGGCTGCACCATTCGCGCGACACCTGTGCCACCCACCACCGCCGCCACACAAGGAAGAGCGAGGACGCTTTCTTGGAATAAAACATATCCAGGAACGTACTTAAAGCAGGTGTGCGCACGTGAAAGCGGAACGGGCGTGCGTGGCAGGACATATTGCTGTCTGCTTACCGTCCTTATTGGTATGTTGAGGCTGCCTCGTCGCCAGGTGGATTCCGTGAAGCTGGTCGCGTATGCGAAAAATTGCTCGGCTTCCGCGCGGAAAGTGGCGAAAAAGGTGAACAGTGCGGCGATGCGTGGCTCTCGGCGACGATCGCGTAAATTTTCCGGCCTTATCTAGAAGACGATAATACGAGCGACGATTGGGGGCATAATGCCGGCCATTGCCAGGAGAGATCAGGCTGGGACGGCCGGTATATTGCGGACAACCAGCCAAATGTGTCTCCCCTTTATGTTTCATCGAGGCTGGTCGAGGGAGAAGTCTGCTGGCAGAGTGGTACACTCTGTTAAAGTTACTGATGAAAGCCAAGAGGGCTAAGAAGCGTAACTCCCTGCAGAAAAGGTGAACAAATGGAGCGTGACTCGCAAGACGAATCTCTCGATCGAGCGGACGGAACTTGTGCTGCTTTCCTCGAGTTCTCTCGCGGAGGATCGAACGTCGCTGCACAACTTTGACCACGAGTTTGGCGAAAAGCTCAAGTAACTATACTGGATAGCGCAGTTCTAGGCTCTCGGCCACGCAACTGGTCACGCTGCATTAGCGGCATACGAGCTCGAAAAAGTCTTCTGCTTTGTGTATTTGCTAAATGCTTCGGCTGGTACTAACAAACTTCGCTATTTAGTATGCGGAACACTTGTCTGAAACTCTCGTTTACGAATAAAGCTAACTTACAAGTACATGTGCGGTGTCTCAAAATACCAGGATCTAAGTAATTGCTAAAGTAAATTTTAATATGCACTGCAAAATTGAACGTTTTGTCGGGAAGAAATTATTTAACTTGAATCAGGCACGCCCACAGGTTTGGTGGGATGCAATTAGCTGGAGTGTGTCCATAGTCCTTTCGGAATCTAGTTATGAACTTTGTGCCCAACTACAAACCCCTTGCCCTCGTTTGGCTGCCACTGCCTCTAAAGAGACAATCCGGGAGACTCTACGAGTTTAATCTAGCGTACTATTGATCTTCAAAGTTCTAAGCCAGGACATTGTACTTAACTGAATCGTAAACGAATACAACACTAAAGAGGTATATCGGCTTTCAAGTTGGGGGATCAACCTTACCCTGACTACGTTTGGACACGGATGACTTTTCACAATCGCAGCAAAACGCAACGAACAAGACAGCTGGAGGGAGAGATGGGTTCAGGAATTCAAAGAATATCTGCACCAGGCAATCGGATCCCATTGGCCCGGTGAAAAACGTTTGCGCTTTAAACATGAGGCATGGCCCGCCAAAATCGGTATTAATCGATTCCTTCAGTTGGTAAGAGGAGGAGGCACTCACTCGATGCAACGCGCTTAAATTGAAAATTCCTTTATCGCATACGCCCGCTTGAAACGGCCCGGTGACATTTCGGACTCCTCTAGGTCTCTCGGAAGCGCACTATTTACGCGCGCGCGCGATCTTCCAACCCGGAATCATATTCCCTGTAGCGTGCGAATTTCGCGCGGCTTCCGGCTGGAATCTCACCCCGATTGGCCATTGCTATGCGAGGAATTCGATTTACGAGCCGGTAAAGCTGAGAGAAGAGAACTCTGCTCGATATTCCCTTGTACCGGATAGAGCCGGGTGCGGGGACGACCTGTGGAAGGGAGCGACTGAAGAGGATCCGAGTGCTCGTGGATGGTGGCAGGAAAACTTGGGAAGAGAACTAAGTCCCTCGTGTCCCATTCCTCATGCTTACAGCTGATTTCCTCCAGTTCTCAAGCGTTCGACGAATTATCGATGGAAAAGCACTCGATGAGTGGGAAAGTGGTGTGCCCATTAATTGCCGTATACTCGTTAGTCAACCCCTCGAGTTTACGAAGAGGCCGTAATGTCTGGTGTTTAAACTAGGCCAGGAGAAATTGGAGCTCTCGAAACACTCGCTATTGCAATTGCAGATCTCTCGGGCAAAAAGGGCAAGGTCTCAATTGAGAAGCTTTTTCGCCAGTTAGATCAGAACGAGGGTTAAAAAAGGGGGGAGACCTACTCGAGTGGAGTAGGCACTTATAATGTAATCTTCTGATGAATGATGGAGCAAGATGAATTTTTAATACGTTCCATAAGTAATTGAGCTCTCGAACGATGGGAGAAGATTGCGCTACTTTTCCTTTCTGCCCACTGCGGCACGCACCGGCCCTTTTCTTTAAGCATGTTCTCGTATTAATTACCGTCGGGGAAGTATACATTCTAAAGATTTAATAATGGCTTTTTAACGCAGGGCTGTACTAAAAAGTCCTGCAATTAAAGTCTGCTGCGCAGTTAAGAGGTACGAACAAAATTGCGGAGTACAAGTGAGATTGCCTACAATCCCAATTATTCCAGGAATCATCCTCGAGAGTACAGAATGAATCCGCTAAAAGAAAATGTTGTAAAAGCATTTGTGTCATTCTTTTACATGCATAGTCTTCTCTTGATGATATAATTCTTGGGAAAATCCCCTTTGGGAAAGTATTGAGTTGCACGCTTGTGGTTGATAGTGCTACTTGGACTATCAAAATGGGTCGAACTTTACTTTCCACGCGTCCAGAGAGATCAGGATACTTTTAATAAATGTTCCTACATTTAAATAGGTAAAAGACCGACCCTTAAAATTAAAATATTGACATGGATTGTCGAGGGAGGCACACGATTCGTCCTCGTTATCCACATTTTGGTGTATACAACACAACACGTGAAATGCAGAGGCACCAAGCCGATTTCCAGGACGAGGAACTGTACCAGAGAGCTATCAATAAATGAACTCTTCAGCATGATACATTTCAAGCTGAGTGGCGAAGTCGCGGGTTTCGCGCGGTTTCGGTTATTCAAGAAATGGAGTTACATATGTACAGTGGAGTACAGGGCGTTTTGTGGCACAGGATTTCGCCAGCCTTTCAGAAAGGCAGGCGTGCGCGGGACACTTGACGAATATGCTTACATATATTGGCTGCGTTCAACAGCACTCGTACCCGTGTAGAAGCGGAGATGAGTTCACACTGAATGATGAATACTTGGTTCTACCAGACCCAATGTAAAATATGGAACAAGGAAACGTCGGTCGTCATTAGATCCGGTGAAAGCTCCCAAGTATAGCGGCCATCCCTTTGAAATGAGAAAGCATTTAAAAGCTATCCTCTGTGTGGCCGGGAGGAATGGTTTCCTCGAGGGAAATAACTATTCAAACCCTCTCCCTGGCATAACATTGCCTTTGGAAAGTGAAGTTTATTTGTGGCGAAAACATTACGATATTTTAAAGAACAGTTTATATTTATACTTGGGAAAGTAGTATTACTGAAGTTGCGCATTTAATCTTTATAACAGTCACGGTCAGTCCATATAATTCGACCACTCGACGCTCTACTGTAATTGCGAAGCTTTTATTATTTATTATAATGGAGAGATATACCGATTTCATTAAATACAAACTGCGCAGAGGATGTACATTGAAAGGGCAACATGCAGAACGCGCAATGTGAATGATTATGTCCGTTGCGTGTGTCGCGGGCTTTGCCATTTGCATTCTAGTCGGCTCATTAGCTAACCCGTCGCTGTAGCGGACTCAAACTTGATTACACCATTAATTAGACAAAGACAGCGGCCAGTGTTTGCAGTGGCAACATAGCCCATTTGGAGGTCATTCTTTACAATTGCCTGCTTATAAATACCTGACTGCATATAATGTTAGTAATAAATAAGTCCAAAAAGCATTCATGCACGTCGGTATCATAAACAGAATATACAAAACGTGTATTACGTGTTAGATTCACTCTATTGTACTTAAAGTACAATAGAATCTGATGTTAGAGATTCTTACAGCATCACAACTTTGTTGCAATCACAACGTTGTTTTTGTCCATTGACACAGGTGGACCGCGCCGTCGACAGGGTGCGATACGGACATGTATACCTGTCAGTGATACGATCGAGCGGAGTTTAATTTTCGCATGTGTCAGGGCGACTCGATCATTTGGACGGACAGGCTGATGCTCGACAAATGTAAAGTGTAGTGGCGCAGAAAATTAGGATTCCCTCGGGAACGACGTGAGTCACCCCGTCTTCTCCACAGGATCACTTTCCAAAGATAGCGCCTGTTTTCCCCCCGGGGACATCACTGCAACCTTATTGCGCCCTCTAATAGTCAGTGGGACTGCTTTCGCACGAGAAAAGTTGCCCGGGAGCCGCGAGCGCTCATCCGACAGTTCGCTGGTGCAATTAACGCGGGGCGAAATGTTAATAACTCGCAAAGAAGACACTTCAGACCACTACACTTCCAGCTCTTGCTCTCTTCCACCGGAGCGTGGAATGTGTGGTCTCATTCTCATATAGCGACCGACTGTGCGGCCTGTCGCACATTTAACTAGCCAATGAAGTCGGTTAACGGAAGCTTTTTCAAACGTTGGTCAGTTTATTACGAACAGTCTCGTTTACCTTTAAAATAAAAATAATTTGTTAAAAACCTGCTTGTTTTGAACTCGGTAAATCCCCGTTGTGTATCCGCAATATATTGTTCTTTTACACGCGGCATTGTGTGTAAATATATTCCGCTGTTTCGACTACAGGGGTTGACCGGGTGCATCAAACATTCTCGCGCATATTCGATCGAGCAACTAGTCGAACAATTAAGCATTAGGGCCACCTTGTATTCTTGCGATACCGAGCTAGTTCGCATATAGATTAGCGCGAAAACGTGTACGAAATACCAGCGCGAGCGCAGTGGAGGCGAGCAAATGGTGCACGGTAGATAATGGGAAGGAATTACGACAACGGCGACGAAAACAATACAACGTGTTCCTCCGGCGCGCGTGCAGCCCCGGTTATTCGAGCGTTAATCAGCTGAACACAGGGCCGCGTATCTATTGACCATGAACAGGGATGAAACCGAATTGGCTGTGAGGCCAAATGCATCGATTCATAAGAAACGAGGCTGCTTCATCGGGCCGATTACATTATCCGACTAGTATGTATACATATCCTGTAGTGCGACGTGAAACTTAACGCGACCGCTGGTTCGTACCCGGTAGCGACTGCTAATCCCATTAGCGTCGACAACCCAGAATTCCGGCACTCGCTTGAGTATCTGGTCCTCTGACAGCCTTGTCTCTGCTACCGGCATCGACAATGCTCACTACGATAACTCCATCAACTGGAAACGGGAACGCGCCGTCGCACTTAGGTATGATAACTCCTATCAGGGAACGGCGGATGACTGTGCTAATAAGAAGCATATACTCCCTGCGTACCGCGGTGAGCACAGTGAGGTATTGTACATATCAACTGTGTTTCGGGACTTACGGGTACAAGGTGATTCCGCTTGGATAATCCTGATACCAATCGGAACTCCTCGTTACTTATTTTACGAGGGCACATAAACCAAGGAATGCAGGATTTTAGGTTTTAGCCAAACAGAATGCGAATGGAATTATTATGCTAATTTCGTATGTTGAGGATGTTGTTAGTTGGCGGTATATTGATTTTTCTTTCGAAAGCAGGGAAAGCGATGTGATCGAATGGAGTCGTATCTTTCCACAATGTGCGAGCTTAAACTCGCGCCAGTCTCGCTTAAAATGGGATGACGAACGGCCGGGGTTAACGTGCAAGATCGCGGAAAATATTTCGTGCTGAGACGGAACATTTTATCGGTATAACAAGTGATAAAGCATCCGGTGATAAATAGCCAACGATAAATTTCCTGATGGATGCATTAATAATTTTAGTTTTGGCTTTAGCAGAAACGAGGCAGCAATGTAAAGTTAACAAATTATGGTTTACTTTCAGAGTAAAGTTTCGGTATGTTGTCGATGCTGAGATTATGTATATTGCTCGATTTAAGAAATACGTCTATGGGTAGCAAAATCGAGAATAAGTAGTTAAGGAAACAAAACATGAAACAAATAAAGTTGTAAATTATTCCGAGATGTCAACTATGCACAAAGGATTTCCAACTCTTCTCTACGTCCTGTATTCTATATACGCAGCACTTACTAATGTACATACATGTATGCGTCATAAAAAAAAGTGGGCGGCGGCAGTGGTGATACAAAGGCCTTTCCTTTATCACCCTCTACACGAGTCCTTAAAGCTAGAACACTACACAATCGGCGAAATACAAATTAGAGAGAAAGAAGGCCTCCGGCAATTTGCAATTCGCCACCATTAATTTCCATCATTCATAATCATGGATAACAATATCTCACGAAAGCTTTTCCCAATTTCAGCAGGACAGGTAGGAGCTAGTAACGCGAGGGTGACAAAAGGTTTATGCAAAGCAAGAGTAATGCCATCGTGCGCTTTACAAAACGGTTCGGCGAGCAGGGTGGTCCGATCCGAAAGGTAAACGAGTACATTTTCCGGGCACCGCGCAATATTTCTCGTTAAAATTGCGCCGCTCCGAGCGCAGCCTCACTCGTTCTCGTCAGAGGTTTGCAAGGGATAAATTTACGAGAGGAAAGATAGCAGGAAACAGAAAGGGGGCAGGCGCCTCCTCCCCGCAGTACCCCCGGTGACGATAAATCGCGCGATCTTTCCGTTTGAAGTGGCAAAGGTAGATCCCCTTTCAGTAGGAAGTGCGCACAGTGGTGCGATGCGGTCGGTTTATATCACGCCACGTGGCGAGGCGAGGGTCGCCCCGGCACATACACGGAACTCGCCTTTCGAAAAGTGGATCACACCGTGCGTCCTGGGATTCCCGGTGCGAGTGGCCGAACAATAACAGGCTTACCAACAACTGATACAAAGAAAGATATCTTACTTTCCACTTTGGCCAGTTCCACGCCACGGCATAACGGGATTTAGCTTACCCTATATCTCCCATTAGACGTCTCAGTCACTATGTGCCATCTTCCGTCCTCCTCTCCCTTGCTCACCGTCCCCTCCGTGCCCACGGAAGATTGCCCTCGGAATCCTGTAAAAATAATCGTAATATATATCGCAGCGGCGGTCCCGGCATAAACCTAGAATTTAAGGGACGAATGCAATTTCCGTGTGACATGGCGACACGGAACTTGGAATACAACTGGCGTCAATATTTCGCCGGCTGGAACAGTATTCGCCAGGGCGTGGAGCTGCATGAATCGTAATACTATCGGATTGTATTAGTGCGTCCCAAGAGAATCGAGCGGTGACGCGCCCTCGTAAAAGGAGACGCTTCCGTTCATCTGCCTTACTAAACTGATCCCTGTTAAGAGAAAGTGCGACGTCTGCACTCCGTATTGGAATACATATAGACCGAGCCGCTGCACGGTTCTCCAGCGCTGCTGTTGCTTCCTACTCGACTTACTCGCTTTCATACCTGCGCCCGATAGCTCACCCACCACTTCCTAGTATCACTTCTAATTAAGTTTGGAGGTTTCGCTCGAGATTACAAGACGCCTCGCACGTATCCTGAGACACCGGCTGCTTACCACTATTCCCTGGGTATGGCTCTCGCGTTTCCTGCCCAGATCCCTCTCCTTCTCTCTCTCTCTTTCTCTCTGCGTGCTCCAAGTTCTCGAAGGACATCTCGCAGAGGTGCCAGTGTCTAAGTATTATAGTTGGCAGGACAGAATGGAAAGCCATACGTTTGTTCCGGAAGGCATGTAACGCTCAGTAAATCCTATGCAACTCTGTGTATGGGACATCACATTGTCCTACTTTGATCAATGAACGCCCAAGAACTAACTAGTTATCGACTGATTCTGCGATCCTTGTACTGGGCAGATGGTTGTGACCCAAGGGTACACTCAGTATTCACGGCAAACCAAACAAGACTTTATAAATGTCTGTCTCTCGTATTTCGAAAGCCATCAGAGAAGTACAGAGAGTATGTACCTCTCAAAAGCATTAAAATGTAAAAAAAAAGCGCCAAGTAGTTTAATGAGTCACACAAAAGGTGTCGTCTTGTACTACGTTGTCCAAAAATGAAGGGAAGAAAGCCAAGTTTTCAATCATAGCATACCACACGTGAATTAATTACAGAGAGGCACTGTGTCGCGCCGGGTCGGTCAAATGGAACACAGGTGAGTTTTATCTGGACTTCGACGGGTAGTACATTCCTATAAGAAATACACGACAATGTACTGAACTGCACAGCGCGGCACTGTGCCTCTCTGTGTCTCTCTGGGTCTTAAATGGAAACCACCCTCTTTTGCAGTTTCTGGCACACCGGTGCGTCTGACTCCTGTATGCTCGCCTTTAAAATAAGAACAATCCCCTGCTTCCGCTAGTAGTGGGTAGCGCGAATTCTTTAAGGTTGCCTGCTTAAGTAATACGTACTAAGACAGAATGTGTTACTTCTTAAAAATATTCATATATAACCGTTGATGCTTTGCAATGGTAAGTCCATTCAGGTATGAATTTCATAAGATGGGGATTTTTAAATTCGACGTGAAGTAAAAGTGTCACAGTTGCTTAGCTTTCCAAGATAAAGCTAATATCTCGAGTGGAAATCCGAAAAAGGATGGAGAAGTAAAAGTTGCAAAATTACACAGCTTGAAGTTAAAGATTTCATCTCGAGAAGAAGTCCGAAGAAGGATGGATTGACTTTGCCATCTGATGAGAACTTAAAGACCAATACGACGCCATCCGTCTTAAACAAGAATGATTAATTAACTAGTTTAATTCTACATTTTGCCGCTTCCGTTACGGTTCAACACTTGCTCGACGTTTAATTTCGTTTTTGAGAAAGATAACAGATTGCGTACAGCGGTACTGGCACAAGCCCACCCAGTAGGATTATATCCAGCAGTGAGTTTAAACTTTGAACGAACGAGTTAAAGCAGAAGTAGCTGGGATACTACTTAATTCGGCCACAAAATTCACCTGGTGAATTTCAATTTACTAGCTCGACGGAGTGGAGCTGCGATGAGTCTGTGTTTGAGCCAGCGGTCAGCAACAAAGGCTTGTAAATAAGTAGTTGAACGGCGAGAGAGGCGCCGCGCCGCTGGTCCCTCGTCGGATTAGTCGATTTCTCTTGTTTACTGCGCGACGAACTTTCTGCCAGTGGGCGCCGGCTAGTCGGAGAAGCAGCTGCTCAATTCCTCAGCATGTCCCCGTGGTGCCTTGGTTTTGTCTAATTCAATTTATTGTTCGTTCGTCTTCAAGTTCGCCCGAGTATTCGAGTATAGTAGTAGTTGTTTGCCTAATGGCAAGAGCGCGAAGAGCCCTATCATTCTTCCGCCGCCTTTCAGCGGGATACCCTTACGGGTGGTGGGGACGATCAGCTAGTGGAGCGGGGTGTTAGAGAACAGAGCAAGAAGCAGAAAGGATGGGACGTCACTCCGGGGGAGGGAAGTGGATCGCCTACTAGCACAAGTCCGTGTAATCGTTTTTCCGACGTCACGGTGAACTCAAGATAAGTGCAATTTGTCCCGGCGACGATTGCATTAGCTCGCCAGTCGGGTATAATTGCGAGAGAATTATCTCATTCGTGCAGAAGCGGCTCTACTCTTTTGTCTTGAGTAGCGAGGTCGCCGTCTCGTTATGAGAAACGTCCTTTTCATTAAAGGCAGACGCAGATACCATTATTTGATATCGGTTACTAATATAATAAATTAAGGCTAGACACGCTTTCCCATCAGTTTGAAAACTACACCTTTATTGAATGGTGAATTATACAATATAGTGCCACTAAAGGTATCTATATACTCTGTCTGTATACAATTTCGAGAGTTGATTCAGCAAACTCTAGTGTCGGTGTATGGAAATGCCGGTACTGTATATGTAGTAGTGGCACTGAATACGTCTGTGCAAAGCAATATGTGCCACTTTGCATCCTCGAGTTTCATTCGACCAGTGCGTACTACCAGCAATAAAATGCAAATATTGTGAACTTTTGCTTCGGTTGCCGATAGTTTGTTATTCTACTGTGAGCTTTGTACTTTGCGCCTGTAGCATGGCAGTCATTTCGTTAATTTTCGGCATTCCCTATTATCCAGTCCGATGAAAACGCAGCTGTAAATATGAAGTGTCATGTTTCCCGCAAAATTATATTGTTAAAAGTATGGGTCGTCCAACACTTGCGAGGTAAATCTTAGATAAATTAGATTTGCAGTTCCTAAGCAATGACATCATAAAAGTTGGACGGAATTTGGAAAAGAGATCATTCAAAAGATAGAGTTTCTATTAATGTATTATTGATTTATCCATAACAGTTGCAACTGCAGCCGTTTGAGCGACGAAGCTGAGGTAAACAATTTTCCGAGATGCCATTGAGTTAAAGCGATTAAAAGTCATTACGAAGTATTATGCAAATCGTCATAAGTTCCTTGATCAAATATCTTTCCGTCGTCGAGTCTAAGTGCCCTTTCAATGAAGTATAAGCCGCTATAACGAAGCTTCACTGAGATTAATATCCTATTCCACGCTGAAGTTAGCCATTAATTTTCGCCAGCCTGCCAACCCCCCTGAAAGATGATTCGTTACATCATAATAACTATCTTCTCAAGTGTCATTACGATAGTTGCTTTAACTCTTTTTGGTAAAATATAATAGCTTTTGGAAAGATAATCCTCGGTATAACTGTTGAAATTGTGCGTTTTCCATTAACATGAATGCTATTCGACGAGATTCTTTCGGCGCACGGTTATCGGACTGTCGACTGTGAAGATCTTCTCCGTGCCCATCTACTCGCCGCACCCGTCAGTGTGTTTTATTATCGTGCCGAGAAGTAACGACGCGTGAAATCCTCTTAACTCGAAGAAAGGAATTGAAGGTAATCCAGGGGAAAATGAGATCGATTCTATGTTCCTCATCTGTTTCAAGCGTACCACAGAATTCCGGTCCCTATACGAGGGGGAGGACACATGTGGCTGCCTAACGAAAAGGCTGGAGCAACACTTGTAAGAGACGAAATTTCGATTGAAAGTGTCCCAAAGTGGCTTACACGGAAGCAGCCAAAGCTTATTTAGGCGGCACACGCTACAAGGACGTGCGGGTCAACTACTGTAGCATCCAATCTTTTACCTAAAGTAAATTTCACGATGTTTCGCCCTGTCCTTTGAAAGCATCTCTTATTTTTCTGTGTTGTGCAATAAAAATACTATGAGTCGAAACTATTTTTTTGTAGGAACCGATTCATACATCGAGACTGAGTTACGAAACAATCTTCTCTGTAAAAAATGTGCTCCCCCCACATCTAAAGTGCACTTCGAAGTGCGCTTTTTCAACTGTTTGATCGTGTCTGTTCAACATCATCGCACCGCCGATCTACCTTCGTCGATTTCGCGTATATTTTGAAGGACCATCGAGAAAGAAAATGCGCGAAGCTGCGAAATAAACTTTCTGGAAGTAATCGCTGCATCGCCACACGAATTCGTTTCAATGTGAATGCTCACTTGGCCGTATGTCCGACTGGTCTCCTCCGCTCAACGAGTGCAATAATTCAGGAGCGGGCGCTCTCCTTGTGCCGTGAATGTCCTTTTATTAAGCATCCTGGGACGTCTAAATGGCGCGAGATGCTCTTTTAATTCCCCTCCTTGAAAAGAGCCTGCTCTCCAGCCATTGGTTTTCGCAATGCTTCTGGCGCAGCCGAAATGTAATTTAAAGGGGATAAATTGAAACTGCATGTCTAGAAAAGAAAAGGCGTAGATTTACTATTGCGCCTATTAGGTATCTCTGCAACGATAAATTGGGATGCAAGTGGCAAGCAATACTGATTTTTGCAGTGCGTTTTTATTGCTGAGTATACTATTGTTTTTATAAGAACAAATAATCTTATGCAATCGGTAGTTTTCTGTCAATTATTTGGAAAGAGCTTACAACCACTGCGGTTTCGTTGGTAAATCTGAATCCTTTTCTACGACAGCCCTCGTTGGATCCACAATGGTTACGCGAGCGTGTTAAATAAATTGCATGGAAGCCTCGTGTAGCAGCTGAAATCCGAAATTCTCTACTGATCGAACATCCCAGATTACGAGGGCGTAAAGATATTCCGCCGCTTATGCGTTGATCTGTGCGCCGTTAAGTAATATGTCATCAGAGCCGCTCGACTCTTATTCCGAGACATTCTATTACCATACATTGAGGATTATATAAAAGTACGCAGGGCTAAGGCAAATTCCATACGTGCCCGCAGCCTTCGCAGTCCTACATGCACAGATTGCGGCAGTTTATATGTAGACATAGATAAATGTTTCTAGCAACAGAGTATTCGTATTGTGTTTTACAAGCGTCTTATTTCGGCCTTTGGCCCGACATATGTATAGCTACACTTCCATTTCCGGGTTCTACCACTAAGAACCAGGAATATACCTGCTCGGGGAACTCTCGGCAAAATTTACAATCATCCGAAAGGTCAACTAATTTCAAGCGTTTTTGTGATGCGGACAATGCCACACTAGCATTACCATCGGAATAACGCGGAAAGGATTTATCAAAGGAACCCGATCCTCGCTAGCCGTCTCGACGTTTCGCTAGTTCTTTCAGCTCTATTTCCTTCTCTACCTTCTTCCTGCTCTCTCTCCCTTTCTGAGATTTTCATCTTTGCCAGCAGCGAATGGTGCTGTACCGTTCTCGTACACAAAGTCTCGGGTGGCGAGAGCTCCAGGAAATTACGAAATTCTTACAATGCAAACACCGTTTGTTCCACTCGCCCAGGTCCTGGCCCTTCGTATAAAGAGGGAATTCGTGTACTCCAGCGTGAATCTCATTGAACGCTTTTTTTAAAAATACAAATCGCAATGCGCTACGAAATTTAACTTATAAAATTGTTCATTTTCAACGCATATTAACTTAAAAGATTGCAGATACAAGTCATATTACGTGATTCTATAGGATATAATGTTCAATTTGGCGTCGTTATCAGTCACGTTTCTTGTAATATCGGTGAAATCCCGTTGAGAAAAAGTGCGACTTCTTGCCGGCTTTCTTCGCAACCCTCTCCCAGATTAGGGAGAGAGAAAAATCATTTCCTGCGGTTGTAGTCGATTCGTCCCTCTTTGGACGAAGGTTGCCTCCTGGTGGCCTCTCTCCGGGAAGCTTGCATGCTTGCGTGGACGACGATCTTAGCCCCCATTTTTCTTTCCCCAGCTCTCTCTCTCTCTCTCTCTCTCTCACTCGTTTGTTCGTCATTCTGGCGAAGCAGAGTCTGTCACAGTCGGGTTCATTCGCCTTTCCCGAAAGACTCTCTCGGAGACCGCGCGATAACCTAGATTTCTTCATGTCATATCTATTCAGTCTGCCAATTTCTTATGAAATTGAAAAGATTACCCACTTTCTTAGCTGTCTAACTTTACCGAATTCCCGTGGATTCTCTGTTTTGCGCATCTCCACAGTGGGACAACCCAGCCCGGGAGCTTGTTACGTAATTACTTTTTGGTGACCTTTCCACCGCAAGTATAGCGCTACTAATAATTCTTTTCATCAGGATGATTAATCGTCCCGCAATTCTTGTTTTGTCGCAACTGCTTGGTATCTGTTTTCCATTTACGCTAAATCGCCAGAGGAACCGTGTGACGGCAAAACTTTCGGAAAATTGTCGCATGCATTATAAAAGCTCCATTGATTGGTAGATTATGTTGGGGCCGAGTAACGGTATTTCCATTCCCGCACCCTGACAGTGCCCTTTAATACTGTCGTGCGTTTTATTGGAATATTATTACGGGGACGTATCGATCCGTTCTAGAACAACAAAAATATTTCCCCTGCAAAATTTATGATTATTTAGTCGAAATAGTACTGATTCAATGAAAGACACATCGATAGATGTGTGTGACGCTTTTCTAACGGCAGCAGACTAAATTGAAAAATACACACTATTCCGAGACCACAAATGAATGGCCCATTAAAGTCATAAGCCGGCATACAACGCATTCGTGCGCTTACGACCACATATGTATGAATAAAAGTGTGCGTGTATGTGTGCCAATATATTCGGGAGGGAAGAATCTGTGGGATGAAAAACCAGCGGAATCCCCGTTTGCCGTGTGGAGGCGGACCACACTGAAGAGTAAGATATATATCGTCGGGCAGAACTGCATCCTGGCAACTTATCGTCGGCGTATATTTTGCTCGAGGGAGCTTGCGTGCCTTTCCGGCATTATTACTCGACCCATAAGTTCGCCCATATTGTTTATCGCTAAGTGCGGCTTCGCACCAAAGGGCGACAGCCAGTACTCACGCGGGAGAGCCATTATCTACTGAATCGCCCATAGGAATCATGCCCAAAAGCGAAGCTGCGCAAGGAAACGATGGAGTTCCTTATACCCCAGATGAAAATATCCATCCCCGTCAGGACTGTCCTTGTGCTATGTTAATATTAAATTATAACGCGTTCAATAATTCCATGTTGTAAATAAGAATGGTCTAAGCTTTGAGTGCGTGAAGCTTATAAGTGGAAAAGGATACAGCTTCTCCTCTTAACCCAGTTTTTCGTCCGTCCTATCGTGCCTCGTAGGAGAAGCAATGCATTATGCCGATTTGTCCCGTGTCCACCATCCCCGTTTTATCAGTGGAACCTGGATGGTGGAGAGGTTGCAGACAAGTCCATGTGCTCGTCAGCGCGCTCAACGATTTTCGAGCGCAGCCTCATTCCGCGAGATGTGTTCCAGATTGAATATCGGGCGTACGCTATCCGTGAAAGGAAGTCTCGAATAGAGGGTGATTGCAGAAATGTCCACAACTCCGGCTTCCGCTGCTTCTGATTGTTTTTCCCGGAGCCGATGGAATTCATCGATGCGGGCTGGACTCTGCCGACTCGCCATCCCCAGACACCTATCCGCTAGAATCGCTCTGGTACCTTTCGGGGTGGATGATATAGTTCGGAATGAAATACATTTTCAACCACTTTTAGTTTCATCGTCCTGGCTCTCAAAGCCCTGCCTCTCGCGCCAGGTTGAATCACTTGCATCCGATAAAATTTTATTCGATTTGCCTCACCCTGAGGGGAAAGGCTTTACGTTCGAAATTTATCAATGAGTTATGTTCCAGATTCAATAGAATATCGAACATAAGAGAACAGAGGATTCTTTGGTAGTCTGTGTGGTTATCGAGGATTTCGAAGATTTGGCAATGTTTTCGTCAAAAGAAGTCCCACTCAAATCGCGACGACAAGTGTCTATGCTGGATTGGATTAAAGAATTTCTATCGTTGAAAAAAATGGTATTAAGAATTGTCCACCCGCCGCAAACTTGTTACGTGGACTCTGCAAAATATTACTTTTAGATAATGCAGCCAGCTTTTTATTGACCTAATTCAATTTGGTTTCATCTTTAAGCCAAAATCAACTGCAGTTTGCATACTCACTGTAAAAATGTATTATTCAGAGACAAAGCGCAGAAGTGAGTAGTTTTTTGGGTGGCTCCAATGGTCCGGGCAAATGTGAATAGCGAGGTGGTCGAGAAAACTTACAAACTGCTAGAAACACGTGCGGTTAAATGTAATCGCGCAGCGCCACGCTGGACATGTACGGTAGCGCGCCGTAGCAAGGGTGCTTCTTGTTTCAGTAACTATTCCAGGCATGTCGTGTTCCAGGAATACCAGGGCTTCCTGCAAACTGGCTTAAGTTCTATTTCGTTATTTATTCCATGGGGCAAACCCGAAATATTGATGTATTGGATGCGACCGAACGCATTTCAGAAACAGCGCTATACAGCAGATACTGCGATGAACGAGACACTTAAGACGTGTTTCACAACTGGTAATAAAATGATACGAACCTGACTAAAGATGTTGATATGCCGATTGGAACAAGCTCTGTGTGAAGCATAAAGAAGCATGTGAATAAGTCATTTCCAATTCCGCCGAATGGGAAGATCTTATTTCGCTCCATATTCGTTTCCGAGATTGAATGTGTTGACTTTAGATTGTCTTTGATTACAAACTCCAGCGATTTTTACAAGAGTTTATTTTCCATATTTTATTTTGGAGTTTTTGACTTGACATTGTGTTAACGTACGGAAGCATGATATACTATACGTATGGAAAAAATGTATTGTACGTGTGCGAGTACGCGCTCGCTCGCTTATCGTAGATTTTGGATGCGATAAGAAAGTGCGCGTTATCTACAGTGCCATGTTTATTTAAGTGCCCATTTCGGCGTGTTTTATGCGATCCGCGGTGGTGGTACACGCAAACTAATCGTAAGTTCGAAGCACACCAACCTTTCCTCCACGATAAATCCTGAAAAAAACTGGCCGAGGCGAAGATGCCCGTGTGGTCATTTGCAGTTAAAGGGATATACAGTCCCCTACTTTATTAGGTAAACAGATTTACTGCGTCAATTTACTGTCGCAAGAAACTAATGGAATCTGTGATTAATCGTGGTTGCGACAGTAGCAGGGTTAATTAACGCTGTCTCGAAATAAGCAGCTTTACGCGGGCGAACCCGATAATTGGATGTCACGTCGGTTTTCAATGAATCTGCCAGGCTAAATATTGCGCGCATATCGCGGTGGCAAACCAAAGTTGGATAATCGTTTGTTCGCCGGAAGCAGATTTATTGTTGTCAGTCGAGCGATTTTCGATCCATCTAAATTTCGTTTCGATATCTGTAGCCTTGATGGAATAATGGTTATTAAATACTAAAAAGCTTTAAAATTCGTATGCAAATATGTAGCGAAGGGAATTTATAAACAAAAAAGAGAGATACATTTTGCTTGCTACATTCGGAATTTGTATTCGATTATTAATCTGTAAAGTTTAAAAATGTACGTTGTGTAATTTTGGCTAATAGGCCAGCTTTGGGAACACACGTGCAATCCGATTGCAATATTGAATTACAATATATTGAGCCTGTCGGAATCCTGTAATACTTGCGTGTACATAGTATCTTCTCTCATAGCATGGAGCGGGGGTTACTGACATCAGTGGGGCACCGGAGATCATCCTTAATTAGGACAGTGATTATTCCGACACGAGTGAGGTAATGGCTGAAGCAGGTAGGAGCTATCCCGCTCGGGAGTTAGTGTTTCCGACTTAATAGAGGAGTTCAAGAGCCCAGGGCTCGAGTGGAACCGCAGGAATCCGTGATGGGGCTCACGGCTCACATGGTTTTGCCAAAGTCACTCCGGTGGCATCCCGTTGACCCAATATCGTTGAATCCGAAACTCGCGAAGCCCAAGGAAAGTCGAATCTTGAAGAGCGGGAAGTCATCGTTCGGCTGCCAAAGCACAACGTAATAGGATTCGTGATCCGATCGATTTCCCGAGGTTGTCAGCCTACAGATTGCTTCGTGAAATATTGATGAACCGCTACTACAGCAGGGAGACTCCGGAGACAGCTGCTAAATCCAAGTACAGATCCGGCGAGCATGTACTTGAAGATATTTCCAGTACATGTCTTGTAAACGTCTGTTCTATTCTTCCTTCACCCTCACAATTTTTAGCGGATATCAAACGAATTTACGAAAAGTTACCAAGAAAGTCTGCCAAGCATATCAAACCGATGCATACAATTGAGTCCATGCATTGTTCGCGCGAAAATCTGAGTAAAGGCAAAATACTGTAGCGTACAACGAGGTAATGCTCTATAAATAAATAAATGAAAGGGACGAGAATAAATGGAATATGTGATACCATATGTAGTGGTACAGTCAGAGGCATATCGAGAAACGTCAAGCAGATATTTCCCAAAGAAAATGGAACATTGGTAATGTAAGGAACCCTCATATACCCACTTAGATAAATGGCTTGGACTGTATGGGTCATACCGTTTCGGACAACTGGCTAGCAATCGATAGGGTTCGAAGGATGGATGATCAGCCCCAGCTTTATACAGTTTCGTCTTCATCGCCGAGAATCTCGGTAGGAAACCCTTAATTTTCACTGGAATGTCAAGCACGCAATCTCCGATACTGCAGTACCACAAACCTTGGAGCCTTCGACATGGTCAGAATCACGTGAATTCTTACTGAGGATACCAGAAATTCTTGGGATAAATCATGAGGCAGTACTCCACTATTCTTCGTCCCATGGCCCGTTTATCGCCTGTGGGACTTACTACTTTTGAAAGCTTCATCCACTGGCAATTTTTTCTTATTGTTGAGAAGCACTACCACCCACGCAACACAGGGCTACATATCAATGTGTTCATCTACTGGCTACTGCTGGGATCATTCCTCTTAATTACTAAATACGTGTCGAAGAAAAACGCCATAGCAATAAGAATTGGACTTATTTAGTGATATATGCTGTTTATCTGATATTCGTTTTAAACTTGCCAATTATTGAAGTTGAAATTCATTAGGATAACGAGCTTTACATTCGGTTGAAAATGAATGCCATTTAACTTGAATGCCCGCATGTATTTGGTTTCAGTGGCATATTAAACAGCATGTAATTTCACTTACCAGTTAAGGGTCGGTAATGTACGCCATTTAGTAAAACACGTTAAGATTATTAAATATCCCAGTATCCTTGTTCGTCCGTAATAATCTAAATGCTAGCGAGACTTAATGTGTAATACCAATGATACGAAATACGAAATACATAATAGCGACCGCAGTTCGGAAATCAATTATTCAACATTTGAGTGTGCCATGTATGTATGAATACTATTAATTGATTTATCACTGGTCCAGGGAAAATTAATTGCTTCATTTGGCTGAAATTGGTTGCGCGAACGATATAATAGAGAAGACTGTAATTCCCTTCCTAACCACACATTTTGACACTGACTAATTATCAAAGTAATCATGAGTACGATGCCCCACGCTTAATATATCTTCTACTTGTTATCAAATATTGTACGCCAAAGTATACATTACGAAAATAGATGTGACGACTGTATAGCTGAATTACGAAGGCATCAAATAGGGGAAAAGGCTGGTTCGAGTACTAATATGGAACCGGCATTAATGAGATAAAGCCACACCGACTGATACACGTTTTCAAAATGAAACACGGTATCGTTGGAAAAATGTACATCACTGGTAATATCAACGTATGTTTTTTCAGTTTCGTTGGTTGGATTGCAAAATAAATATAGAATGACACAAATGACGTTATTACATCAAACATTGACACGCACAAAAGACTCTTCATATTTACAAATATCCAGTAGCATTTTGTATTCATGATATTTAGCAAGTGGAAGATACTTTATAAAAGTAAAATTGTCCAAATTGGCAATACAAAATACATTAATATGTGACGTAAAGAGAGCAAAAGATTAATTCGCACAAATATGAAATGCTGACAACTTGCTTTAGGTCGCTAATTGCAATATAAGTTGTTTAATTATTTCAAAAAGACGGCACTAAAATAACCTATCTATTTGACTGTATTCGAATGAAGTCAGTACGCACCGATTGCGACTGTCGATATCTGCTTGCATCCTGCAACTTTTGCAACCCACAATAAATATTGCTGGTCCTCTCAACGCTGTTGTTTTTCTCTACGCATTCATATTATTCACGTAACGTACTACGTGGCTATACGTGAAACCAGGCCATCTGCCCCGGATGTATTCAGCGAGGCCGGTGGTGCCTTTTTGTCATTTTAGTTTCTTGCGCGATTCGAAACAGCGAACTCCTATCACAGAGGGCCGAGCTGCGCCAATGCTGTTCGCGTAACGCGAAAATATATCGCCCGGGGGCATCTCCGAGAAGCCAGAACACGAAAATGTACTACCGTGGCGACTGGGTAAAACCAGATGAATCTGCAAACTACGGAAAAGATAGTTCCCGCACAGTCTTAACCCTTTGCTCCCATAAACCCGTTCAGTTTGTACTTGGTACGTGGCTGATTATTGGGCAACCTATTGTACTGTATTAGTTTTCGAACTCCTTCGCACATTCCTTTCGATTACTTTCCCCTTCTAATGAGTAATATCTAATGTATACTGTTACAAATGTTCCAAATCGGTAGTCATTCACGTGGCTTTTGTGGTTATTGGTGAACTCAAACTGATAATTGATCTTTCAGTATGTAAGAACTAAGTAAGATCTACAAATGATTACTCGTCCAATATAAATGGAGTAAACAGTAAATCGAGAGCTTCGAAAACTCGCCAGGGGCTATGAAAAGTCCGCATGTCTACCCCATCGTGCTCGGAATATCAATGTCGAGCCTGTGGCATAGTTCACAGTTGAAGGGAGCACTTGGGAAATTTCGTAAATATATCCTGAACCACGCATGCTATACTCGAAGACCATCCCGCTATGTATGCCCCTTTCTCTTACGAGCGTCATCGATATTCCTCTCCCAATTTTATTTCGCCGCCGGTGTATTATTGTGTCCCGGACACTTCCGAACGTGCTCGTGCCCGCCTAGCATTACTGACTAAAAGTATTTACATAAGAAATGAGCAATGCCCCTCCGTCAGCATTGCCAGCAATTCAAGAGATGAATAAACCATTGGTCTCAGAGTGAGCTTTCTGTTTTATAGATTCGCGTGTTACATCAGCTTTGGTGAAAGCTTTATTCTCGTTATTCCAATACTAAACTCAGCTTTCAGAAGTGAGACAGGCATGCAAATATCAATATTTGCCTAAACCCTATCAATTGTGGTGTCTGAACGAAATGAGATATTGAAAGTGAATCAGTATATTGTCTAGTGTCTGTATGCACAACTCTCATTTTCATTGTTTAGGGATATCGTGTCGTGTGTATTCTTCAAATGGTGCATGAATCTCTAATTATCGTTTGAAAAACAGTATTCCTGTTACTTCTTTGTCTACTAAGTATAAGTAAGTGACGGTCTCCAAGTTAGTTCTGGGCGCGCAGACTCATCACATTCAAAGTATAATAGGATAGAGATATAGCAGTAAGGCGATCCCCGGTAATTACCCATCTTCAAACACTCTCTCTCTCTCTCTTCTATTTTCCAGGCCTCGAATTTAGTCCCACTTATCCGGAACTACGCGAGATTAGGGCCGCTTATAATTATAGCTCTTACATACTTCGGGCGGCGCGAAGCGTCGAATAGTTTTTATACATATTCTCTGTGTCGCCTGTTACGTCAGGTTAACGAGGCTCTAATTATAATCGAGTTACTTGAAATTGGTTATGCTTTTTGATAAGACATAATCCATAGAGCTTGATTTGCAAATTGAGTCTCGGTTAATTACCGACTTTGTCAGGCTTAATATAAAGTTTTCTTTAATTTGACGGTGCATACCGCGAGATAGCAAATGCGAATTCCATAGAGATTCTTACGTAATTGACTTTCTGAACCCCGATTCTCGTTAATCCGAGGGTTCGTCTCACGTGTATCGTGACCACTGTCTGGTTCACGCACAAAGATGAAACAAATGGAGCCCGGTGTAAGTTACGCCGCTGCGGCGATAGCTAGCTCCTGGCAATTGAGAATTTGCATGTTGTAATGGGTTTCGAGACTTCACGGAGCTCGAACAGCCAGGCAACTTTAGCTCTGTGCTAGTGCGAGTACACTGTGGAGCTACTGTGAACGAGCCGGCATTATATCTGGAAATGCCTTGAACGACAATAGAGCGAAGAGCTCTAGTGATCAACAGGTTTCAGTCGAATAGAAAAAGTTTAGTACATACGGCAAATAATTACACATACATATACAGAAAACTCATCAATATCTTTACGAGTGAGCTTGAGTCATAGAGCCTCTTATAAATTTGAAAATGAACAGATGATTGACGGAGGAATTATTTCTAATTGCAGGTGTGGCGGCAAGTAATGAAGTATCGCGAGCGGGCAAGGGTTGCGCCAGCAGGTGGCGATCCGTGAGGATCGTGAAGCGTCTGCTAAACGAACCGCGAGCCAAGCAGCCGGATGGCAAGCAGCGCGTCCTCCTCGATTCCGAAGACAAGAAGCAGCAGCTGGAAGTGGACAGGTCGCACCAGCAGCGCGTACGAATCGATCGGTGGGCGTGAATTGGTTCCCTTTTGAAGTGGTCTCCCTCGGCCGATCAGCCATCGCTGTCTTGCGATCATGAGGGCTGGCGTATGGTTCCTCTCGATGCTGGTGCTGCCCCTCCTGGTCTTCGCAGTCTTCCAGAGGGGTGGCAGTAGCATCAAGATCGGTACCAGCGAGAGGGGTACCACCACCAACAAGAACGTCGGCAGCTTTGGCCGCGGCGATTCTGGCGTCAAACTCGGCGAGGGCGCCCGTTTACCCAAGTCATTTAGCCACCACGCATCCAAATCCGCCGACAGCGAAGACAATATCAGCTTTCTCAAGGTAGGTTTCGAACAGTCCTAACAAATCCACCAACGGAGGATGGAACCCGTAAAAATACGGATCTGCCTGTAACGGGATTAGGTCGCTTGCTTTCCGAACCTATCTGATCGGAAAACACGATACCGCTCGCTTTTATACCATACGGACCCTTATCCCTCCATTTCCCCAGGATTCCCATAGGAAACTAATCAGCTTCGAAGCTTGTACCCTTGGTCGAATATGCGGTTTCATCTAAGAGAAGCATTATCTTATCCTCACCTACGGAATGTTATTACTAAGTATTGCTAGGTTACAATTCCTTCATCACTCGCTCGCGCCCTTCATTATAGCATACACAATCTCGAGCTAGGTTAGTTCCGGTCTTTTCCGAGATTCTCAAATTGAAGGCATGTACAATACAATTATCGTGGAAATCCGATAAATCTTACGTGCGCTCACCCAAAACCACAATTCCTAACCTGTAATGCAATATGCCAAACGCAGTGATTGGAAACATCGAATGGAATCATCGATAGGCTGGGAACATTTCCCGAGAGTTGTCTCGGAGGGTTCATGGTTAGCTCGCCCCTAGAACTCTGCCGCATTCTCGAAATGTCGCTCTCATGGGCGGATTGTTCCTCTACTAATTTGCCTTTTTCGATTCCCGCGTCGCCAGCGAAGCGTTTCTCAATCGACGGGAACTTCCGTGCTCCGATCATGGAAGCGTGGGGGTCTCCCAGGAGGTATCGATAAAAATGCAGCGTCCCCTACTCCCTTGGCTACTGGAAAACGAGCTGTCAGTAAGTTCCTCGTGCCCGAAAGAAAATCAAACTTTCCCCCTAAGGCATAACTGTAAGCGGCTCAAGTTCGGTGAAAACTGATGGGGGCTTTTTGACCCTAGATCTCAGGATATTCTTCCGAAGGCCGGCGATTTCCTTAGCCAGAGAAAATGACGGTTTGTCCGGAAATTTACTAGCCGATTGCTTGCATTGAAAGACGCAATGGACGCGTTTGACTGGATGCGTATTGTCTTGATCACCGCTCTGATGGGAAAGAGTTTTCCGCTTCGTTGTCGGCCGAATCCACTTTCAGGCTGGATAGGCACAAGTGTATCTTACTGTCCATTCTCTAACCAGTCAGTATTCATCCGCTTCGATCGATTAGAGCAACAGGTGCGCTCAGCTTCATTCTTGCAGTAATAAAACGGAAAGAGGGCAATGCACTTTTTCGACGGGGAATCCTTCCCCCCTTGTCGGGACTCCGTTATCGGCCCAAGACAAAACGCCCTTGAATATTTGCCAACAAGAGATTCGCGCCCCTCTATACATTCAGATTTCTCATGGATCGAGACCTATTTTCCGACTCAGATACTGCACCGATTTAACTAGCGGTGACATATAGTCTTTCAACAGATAATAGGTGCCTTATTTCGTAATATTTCCTATAATTCCTATGCAATATATGTCACTCGAAAGTTACTGACATTCATGCTTCTAAGTTTTCAAATTATCGAATGTGTGTTAATCTGCGTATATTCCCAATAACGTGGGACTTTTAAACTGCAGTTCATTTACAAGCATAATTGTGGATAACTCGAACATAATTTCGTTGGGTGATTTATACTACTATACTGTGATACAATTGAATAAATACACAAAATTGTAAGGCAACTAATACCAACAGCTAATTTCTGCGGACTCTGTTAATTAGGTGGGGATGATGGTACCACAAAAGTCCTTCGGTGTCCGGGAGTACACAAAAGCAGTAACCACAGCCATCAACACCCTCCAGCGCAGCACGAGGGGTCCGAAATTAGGGCTTTTCCAACACTACAATATTCGCGTTATCGTCGCAATGAAGGAACTAACACCGAGTCCCACGGGTAAGCCAGTATTATCATTAACTCAACATGGATGCGGTGAAACGAAAGATCCCTACCACCATTCTTTCATACCTCGCCCGTTCCTTAAATGCCTTCACTCAATCTTTCTCTCTATCTACTTCTCCAACATATTTCACTTCTCACCCACAAGGTACAGGATCAAATAGCACATTATACATTTCTATAAGCTCTGTATCTCACAGTGTGCAATCGAAGTTATGTCACATGTTTTCAAGTTACTTAACGCTTTCTATATGTATACTCCCTTGTTTGTCTGCGTGATGTCCAATTACCAATCGCAGACGCCGTTAATTGCTCCTCGAGTTTGCATGTACTTTACTCGACGGTCGACTCGAATGATCGCGTAGTAATTAGAGTTAGAGATCCATTCTCCAAGTTAAATATATGTACCCGCCGAGGGAGGTAGCTGGAGGATGACAGACCTGACCTCTCTAATTGGCAACAGAAAAGCCATCAATAAAAAGCACGAATCGAGAGGTACCGAGCAAAATTCTAGTCGCATAGTAAGATTGGATCGTCCGACAGTTTAGCCAAGCTGCTGCTACGTGACGCCGCCGCCTGGGTGGTCATTAGTTCATGTGTGGCGTTGTTTTCTCTCGTCGGCTGACCCAACGATTTCGTGGCTCGAACGCCCGACTCACCCTCGATTTCTCATTGTTCCCTGAGTTAAGCGGACTAACGAGCACCAAGAAAACGGCGCTAAGCCCTCGGGCGTGGGTTGTCTGAGCTTTCCTTTGTTAAAAGGAAACCTTCGCCCTCGGATTGAATCGCACGGGACTCACTCCTCCGCAAACGGATAAATAAATTCCGTCCCCGCTGGAGTTTGGTACGGTTTGGTTTCTTTGTTTCGTCTGGGCGTAATGAGTATAGCCTATCCTTGCCCTTGGCTCAGTAATTATGCCTGGTAACACGTTCCGGACCGTGCAAGCAACCATCTGCGATACCACTATGCAATTCCAGAATTCGCACGGCCCAAGTAGTGGGATAAAAATGGGAATGCGGTAAGGCGCGTAATTACAACAATGTCACCGAGCGTGCCATTAGTGACTGCGAACCGCAGTAAAGTGCAGGGCTTGTCATTGCAATTACAGAAATTCGCAAGCTGCCCGGCAGCGACATTTGGGCGCGGTCACACTGATTGTACCTTGCAGTGCTATTAACCAAAACGGACTCTTGGAAGTTCCCGAAGACCTTGAGCGATAACACTTGGTGCATCAATATCTGCACGAGGTGGTCAGGATTCAGATGGATTCTGAAAATAATGTTTGCTTTATGCCAGAACCGATTGAATTTGGAATATTTGCTATCCACGTATTTTCGTGCTTAGATTTCGCGAGTTCGGAGAGACACCACGGTTCAATAAAACAGTGTTCTTTCGGGAATATAGTGCTAGAAATTCGCGGGATTCTTTTATTGGTGGTTTAACGATTAGGCCAAGTTTTAATGAGTTTCCAAAAAATAGAGTAGCTCGCGAGTTGAGCGAGAAGTTCCATCAGATTACGTTTCAACTTCTCCCACTTAAGTTCTTCGGTCGGGCTTACGTTAAGCGGAATATAAAAACCAAATGGTTTCCAGTGCGAATCTTAAATTGCATTTAAATGCAAATACCACATAAATATGAAAGTTCCGGGCTAACTACTAGTTGCTTGCTGAAGAAATACCATCAGGCGCAATAGGGAAACTTTCATGCAAGTGTCTTTGCGCAGAAGAATCTGCCCAAGAGCTCCGTGTGAATGTCGTAAATCGTGGCGTGTTTCTTAGCAACCATGGGAATCTCATGTTAAGCGAAGGAAAGGCCTCATTGATCGCTGGTTCGCTGGTAAGCCCTTTTCTGCAGGTCATTGGTACCTTTTACGGACCTGGGCTTGCCGTGTTATCGGAAAAAATTCCAACGACTAGCTTTATGGCTCCAAGAAAAGGCGGACGGGATTTCGCCGGCCTTATCCATCAGCACAAATCAGGATTTTTAGTGATCGTTGAAAAATTACTGAAACCCTTTTAGTACCCTTTTTGCCGATCTACTTTAATCTTCCAGCTTGAGCCTCAACCCAGTTCTTAATTCAAGCCGGTTCTCTACTACATTGCAAATAAAATGCGTTCGAAATGAAACACCTGTATGTAGTGTTTTATAAATGGTTAACCAAAATGATCTTTACTTGCAAGAAACTGGATGCTTGAGAAGAACCAACGTGGAAATCAAACGCAATAAAGTTCTTTTGGACGAAATAGTTTATTCATTCAATGGGAGTCTCTAAGGATAAATTTATCTGACGCTTAGGAGTTCTATTAGAGAGAAAAAGTGGGCTGGTATTTTGTTGGCTTATTTGTCCACTAAAAGCTGCACCGACACTACTCTGCATCAACGTTCAAACTCACTGTGTATAAAGGGTAAAGTAGAATGTGAGGGCTCAAGACAAATTCCGTGAGGGATAAAAGAATGATATTGTGCGGTTAAAATACAATTCTTGGCCATATCGATGGCTGAGCCCATTTCGAAAGAGGCCTTGTGTACTGGCACTAATAACGCGATACAAAGATCCCATTTTATCGAGTAGCCAATGACTATCGAGTTTGCAATTAGTGCACTTAGAAAGCATTCCATCGCTGCCGTACTCTAATTCCTCGGCTATATCGCTATTCCCTCTCTACAAGCAAGCCTTTTGTTCACTCTCTCCCGTTCCCCATTCGCATTCTGTTCTAACATTAATTAATCTTGGACCGGTTTACGGTAAACCCGGCCGATATCAGCTGCGAAGTAGAAAAGGAACATTACGAGAGTACATAGTATAACAGCGATAAAGCACACCCTCAACGAACTCCAAAACGTATTGGCCTTGCTATTATAGCTCGAGATCTACATATTAACTTTTTATTGCGAGATGCGAAATGCAACGAATTGTCAAGTACTGCTTTCGGGATAGCTCGGAGGAAATGAAACTCAGCTAATATCTGACGGGAATGCAATATCGCAATTTTCAAGAGGGTACGAATTTTTCGAAAGCAATAAAACCTTTGTAATAGAAGTCCGACTTTTCAAATGAATTTACTGTGAAGTGTTGATGAGTATTTTGCAATGCAAATGCCGGGGGTGAATTCTACCTTCCTACTGCCTGGTAATCATCCTATGGTTTTCATCGTTTCCCATAAGGAAAACATGTAGTCAGCACCGATGGTTATGATTTTAATTTCGCTTCTTTTTAGATGGCTGAATATTGCACGCAAACATACATATAGCTCAATTTCTACAAGGCACATGGGCCGCCATTAGATGTGCTGCGGTATCTGATTACAAAATGGAAATGACGTTTGACGCTACACCAGTATCTCATTATTCCACGTTGTTTTGCCGACCGAAACAGAGCTGGTTACATTAGTCGGATTGTCCTCTATGTATGTGTATCCGGCAGTCAGGGTGAAAAAGAGGTAGCAAGCTGTGTAAATCGGTCCATGCAAATGACATTAGAAAACTGGACGACAGCCAGGCGCCATACAGATACATATATGTATGCAAGTAGACTGCACACTTTGCTACTCGATGTACAGGGACGACCAAAAATGCCCAATGGGGCTCCAAGGGCTGGTGCCCTTTGTATTATGGCAGCGTGGAAATCCTGTGATAATCTCATAGGATTCATCAAACAAATATTGCTTAAAACTGATTAATTCCTATTAATTATAACACCACATCAAATGTGAGTTATGGAGATTTACTATTGATGTGCCATAGTAGATATTTCGAGAATAACTTGAGTACCCGAGTTTCTTTTCAGTCGATAATCGATCGATATTCTATGCCCAAGAAAATGTCATAGCACGAGAGTGGATTTTTCGGTTACCCGGTATGCGCGTAGGTGTATGTACTTAGCTAACCCCACGTGGTAGCTATAGCTCCGATAGCCTGGTGCGTTAAGTGACACGATGCATCTTACTCGCATCGCCGTTACGATGTCTTTCGGCTCCATTAAGCCTGCGGTACGCTGTACTTCTCTGAAAGCCCAGCGCCATCCCCAACTCCAAGATGTAATAAGACGCATAAGAGGCAGGTCTGAGATGGGTGACAGGCTACGGCGAACCCAGCGAATATCTGCTCACTCTTATCCTCCACTTTCGTCCTGGCAATGTTACTTAAGTAGACGCGGCGGCACGGAAGTACTTCAGTTAAGTACAAGTGCAGGAATATAGTATAGCTGGTATCTATCGTGCTTGAGTATAGAGGAAAATCTCTTATTGTAAGTAACAACCGAACTAACAGTCTAATTCGCGAAAACAAGAAGCGCAATATCATTCGTGCATGTCTTATCCATGAATGGAGAGATAGAGAGATCTACATATACCTACATATACTTTTTAACTATGACATACACAGTTTTGTTTGTCTTTTGATTATACGGTCCTATGTAACCGAAATAGGGAATAGCAAGAATATTGGGTCGTGGAATTACGGGGAAACCCAAACAAAACCGTCAGAACAATAGGCTTTTGGCGAACCAGCGTGCGTAAAGTTTCGCAAGTGCTTTTCGTCCTGGATATACAGCTGATGGGCTGAAATAAACGGCGAGTAAGCCGACCAAACAAATAAACCCTGTCTACACAAATGGAAGAAGACGACTAGCAAAGTAAGCTGTTCAGATAGGGAAAGTGGGGGGAAGCAAAAGCCTGCCGACGCGCGATGCGGAGCATTGTCTGGATTGCCTTGCGGCCGAAAACAGGAAATGGCAGAACCGCAAGGCAAATTGAACGTAGCGGTTAAACGCAACATCCGCAGCAGCGAACACGTGTAAGGCAAACTGTGTCCTATTTAGTCTGATCGATCCTCCGCCCGATCTCAATCTCCAGTGGTCAAGACCTAAATCATTGACAAATCGTAGATACTACAGATACCCATCACCAAGCAACCTTGTTCGTTCCCATCTGATATTAAAAAGTCGAAAGCCTCTACCACGCTCGACCTAATTTGAAACGAGTGCGAAATCTACTTCCAGAGAATTTCCCTGGGACGTTAGACCGGTTCAATAATAGTTTGATATAACCACGTGAAAATGACCCGACTGGTGAAAGAACGGAGCGCAGGAGTAACGCGCGACGCGCGATCTACTTAATTCGGTTCACCGATTAATGCGTCCAAGCCGCTCGATTAATTCGACGTGCTCGGGGATTTCTTTTCTCGGCTTGCCTTTCAGTATCCTCTTTTTCTCCGTGGCATTCTGATAGACGGATTCCGCAGAGCATTTCGGGGCGCGACTTGCTCGGGGACGCGTGACGGATTACGCTAATGTGGGTAATGGACGTAAATCTGGGAAGGGGCTCGGAACGTGACGCGATTATGGGGACGGGCTCAGCCCGCCTGTTTATTCTTCTCCTTTCTGATCGGCGCAGCCCACCTTCCCCATTGTCGCGGGAGTTTATCATTCGCCCTCTATTATTGGATCTCTTTTAATGAGGGCAATCCCGTGGAAATAATAATCCTGCGCAAAGTTCGCCATTAGCGTCGACAAAGTTTAGAGTAAAAAGTTGTGCAAAGCTGACGGAAATCTTCGTGTCAATCTATATTGTTCCTTTGTGCCCGACAGATGGGTAGAGTTGGGAGATAGGGGCCGAAATTTGCACAGGAGCTCCATCTTTTTCCTACCAGCGGTAAATAGTTCAGGGCTTGTTACGAATATGAGGGATGGTTCTTCCCAACTGTCACTGGCAGTGTAATATTTTCTGAATTCAGCCGGGATTAAATGTGTACTATTTTATAGTTCGCCATTGAGTAGCAACCAATGTCGGTTATCCGCCGTGCAGAGCGATATCAGTGGTAGTTACCCCCGAGCGACAGGGCAGTGGCATGCTATCGCCATCTTCCGCTAACTCCGCGAACGTTTTCACCCGTGGGCGCGCAACCCCGCGAGCTTTCGAAGCTCACCCCCGCAGGAGTAGCTTCCCAGTGCGCGAGTAATTCTCTACTCCCGGGGTGCATTAAGTCCGTCACGCCCACCCGCTGGCCGCTTTAGTGCCATTTGGGAGAGGGAGAGGCGTTTGAGGAACAGTTTATGGGCACACGTCACCCATTAATGTGAGAAAAGTCCGGGAATGGTGCTTTGAAGGGTGGCGATATGGATACGTGGGTTTTTGTACGAGATTAAGAAGCGACTTATGCAGCACGTTTTATTTAATTCGTGCAACATTGAACCTACGCCTTTCTCCGAAAAACGTTAGTTATTTGTACAGAAACAAATTTATAGTTACCCAGAATTAAATTAAACCTAAATTCAATGATGAATGGAACTCTAAACTCAAGTTTATAATATTGTGGGATCAATGGTTTGGGTACATAGAGGGAAAGCTCTACGTTCCCTTGCATGCTTAAAAGCTTCCTCGGACAGTGGGTAATATTTCTCACCTTTTTGTCCTCGAGAGTGGCACTCTTTTGACAAGCGTCTAGACTTTCAAGGAAAAGTTTGCTTCTAAAAGTGCAGAGGAACATGCTGGAAGCCGTCATATTTTTAACTTTATGTTGGACAACCCGTGCGCTTGCTGAAAAGCCTCATCAACGCTTAGGTGTTGCCTCTCCTGGACTTTGTTGCAATGATGAAACTTAATAAGACCATTCCCTTTTAATTGGCTACCTCAATGGTTGCTGGTAACCCGATTTTCAAGGAAAACGCATTAGAAACTTCTTCGGCGGTTCCTACAAATACAAATTGACTCGAAAATGAAATCCCGGACCCGGTTTGTAATTAATTAATTAAGCTGATTAAAGGATAGATGAGGGACTCTCATAAGAAGGCTAAGAATTTTATGGTAATATCGATCGCCGCAGTTCGACCCCTCTGCTATATATATCCAGTCAGGCTGATAGCCACTTTGTCCGGAAAAATAGCAGAGCACAGAGTCGACCAACCTTTCTCCAGGGTGCAGTCTCCCCCTCGAATTCGTTAGAGTTCGTCACGTAGCCCACCCTCTTCTTATCTACCTTCTCAACTCGACTGCGCTCGCTTCTGCCTACCTCCACCCCATAGGATTCCAACGGCGATGGGGGAGCGAAATAATTTAAGGGTGGACCAAGTTTTCGGCTTACACGCTCCGCCGTAAATTCGTATACATGTGATAGAGGGGGGGCCGAATCCCGTCGCGCCGCCTTCCTGCCGATGGGATAGCGATCCGCTGCTAACTCGTCGTACCTATACACATAAGTACTTGCTACACACTCAAACTTTTCGCTGACGCCAAACTCGATCCGGCGACATGGAATCAAGATACATCCACGAACTTGCTAAACTCGGGTGGGCGGGAGTGCTGCCATATATCGGCCACTTTCCTACGTCCACTCTTATAGTGTTATTCCTTACTTTATCTCACCGTTACTTCTGCTTTTTATCTTTGTTTTCTTGACAAGCATAATCTGGATGTATGGATTTTGTTTCACCTTTTCGGTCCTAGCGAATGGTGGTTCTCAAGTTTTCAGTTCGAGACATGCATCGTCATTTACTTCAGTTGATTACGTACGAGAGTATGAAAGAGTGTCGAAAAGGCGCCCCCGACATTTTTTGAAGACTTTATATGTCGGATAGAAATCGATTAACTGTATTTCAATATTCACTAAATTGATATTAGCCTTATTAAACATTTACCGCTACTTAATTTCCGGCTAATTAGACGATATAACTTAGAATTTGCCGAGGACATATTGTTCACGCATAGTATGTAATTACCCATATGTATACACATGCACAGATGCGTTGCATCTAATCTCTTGAACGAGTAACCGAACCGTAATACGATCGGGGATGAATTCCCGAACTTTCAGGGATGCTAATTCGGGCTAGAGCTGCGTTTAAGGATGCTTTGATTCGATTGCCACTTGAGTCTGCGCACCTGGTTACTGCGTATGGTGCTTGACACAAATAAGCCACTACCCATATTCCAGGTTCGTATGCTCCGAGCGACTGTGCGACCGCGCGCGGTCATGGCCAAATTAGCCGCCAAACGTTTTGGCGATAATCAATCACAGGGGAAACCTAGTACCTTCATTGTTCGCCAGCATGGCCACTGATTGAAAATGGAAGCATCTGTGGCCTGCGGTATAAATTTACTTATGCATGTCTAGAGCCAATCTGGTTTGCAGAAACCGTTCACTAGCAGTGTGCAAAAGTTCAAGTTATTCTATTCAAGTTATTAAAACCTCTTTCATCGGCAGTCGTTTGCAAGCACGCTCTCTAAGGAAAGGGCGAACTTTCGTGTTTCCAACCGATCAGTGAGTACAGAGGACAAGGTTTGATCCCTCGCCAATGAGAACCTTGTAAATCCTCCGGGCGCAGCTCCCTTGCCTGGCTTTAACTCTTATCTAAAGCCACTGAATGTATTATACTCTCGCGATCAGAAAAACGTTGTCGATGGGAGGGAAGCCCGATCGAAATAAGCCATTCGGTGGAACTACGAGTCACCCGACTACTATTCACCCTTGTCGTCCCCCAGAGAAACTCGATTCCAGGCCAAGCAATAGTCTGGCCGGCCGTGTCTAGACATTTTCAAAAGACCTTTACCCTCCAGCCTTACGATATGTTATCCGTAAGAATTTGAAATACACAAGCCGTTCAGCACCGACCAATATTACGACTTGAGAAGAACCATTAAGGTCAGTGTGGGGAAGTTTTTTCTGATTCTGATGGCCACTGCATAAAGAATATCGACTTTTAAATATTATTTCAAGTGCAAGGTTGGTGGATTCTTGCATAGTACAATACCGTCAACATTGAGCACCAATTGTGTCAGTTCCACATAGTTGGGCGCGCGTCGATATACAGTCATTACCAATATGGCACATATTGTTGTAGAAAACAATCGTCGTGTTCAAGTGGACGTGGGCTGCGCTCATCCGCGAATAAACAAACTGCGCCGACGGTCCGGCGAGATTTTCACGCGGCCGCATAAATCCCCGTTTATTTTCCCATAAATTCGTCGCGACTGACGTAATTCCGCCGGCGCCATCGACGTAGGTGCGATAAATAAACGCATCGCGCTGCCACACCGAAAGCGGCGTACCACGTTTTTCGCAAATTCGGCGGTGCGCACGATTGAGCGAGCTATTCATCTGAAACGCCAACGTAAACATTCATTCAAGCAGCACGTTTAACATAAACGACGGAACTTGATCTACTTGCTGAATTAATAAAACTTTATATAGTATTCTATTGTATTGTACCGTATATAGTATTAACCGTACTTGTTCCAATCAATCGAACATCCTAGTGAAGTTCCAGTGAAGTTCCAGTCAGTTGTATACCTCGTTGAACTGTTCTTAAAAATTCAGAACTTGTATCTATTTCTAATTATTGAAATCTACCAAAGTGCTGTTCCTCTTATATGAACTCGACACGCAAATGACTAGGAGACGCGTGCGTCATTTCTCGTAAAGAGAGATACGACACTACAGGGGAGCGAAGAGGGTCAAAGTCGAAAGTCAGGGAAATTGAATCGACTGGAGGATTCTGTGCTCTCAAGGGTGCAACACGCAAGAGCTCGGGCTCAGGAGGGTTGCTCTCAAATTTACTTTTATTTCCACGAATAGAAGCAGTGAGATAAAAAAAGGCTGCTTTAAAATGCAAGATAGCGGGGTCTCGATGCTCCCTTGCCGGGGACACCACCGCTGCTAAGATATTCTTTCCCCGCCATTCCCATCTTAATGCGCCTCCCTTAGTAAACGCGCTCGTTCCATTATAACATCGAATTCCCCGCTAGTATCGCATACATGTTTTTTGTATTGATAAACCTTATAAACATACTAAATGCGAAATACCGAAAATATTAAAACTCTACATTTTCTCCGAGTAAAAGAGCCAGGAGTATAAACAAAGAAATCTTGTCGGTAAAGCCTGGAAACTGATGCGTTGGCACTTTAACCAGGTTCAACGACTGATTCAGTAAGATCAAAGGAAGCAGAGGTCTTCAAAGTATGCGCCGCGCGGCTTTACATCGACACTTTGTCAAGTCCTAAAATGCATGTACCCTTTGTGTGGTGGCATCGGGTTTCTCGGGGAAGTAGCCGTGCACAGTGTGTAACGCACTTTTGGCGTGGCATAATAAATTATACGCATGCAGAGTGCTCTGGGCGAGACACCTGGAAGAGCACAAAGGCAAGGTCGCATGCAGGAAACACTGGCAAAAGCCGAGATACGATAAAGTGGATTTACATAAACCCTCATAAGTTGAAATCTCGCTGTTCCTCTGGCGTATGCAGGTATGTATGTACCTACTCTTGGCTTGTGGGGCTCGTGAGACGATGGAAGGCTATACAGGTTCCCAATGAGGTCTGCCAGGAAAATTATTTCATTGGCGTTAAACTGGTCTCCAGAAAATTGCTTGTTGAAAACTGCTATGTATACCCTTTCTATGTATTTCGTGAGCCACGTCTGCTTCTTGGCTCCGACTTTTATACTTTCGCTTATACTGTATTTGTAGGCGAGAGGAAAATGGCAGGATAAGTGTGACATAAAATGCAGGATTTAATGAGAGCCGACCACCACCGTGCGATCCATGAAAAATAAGTTTTCTATATTCAAGACACGACCCGTACCAGCGAAAGGATCGCAGTAATCCAGCTCACGGGCGTACCAATGGGGAACTTTTAATCACGATGATTCGATTCCGCATTTACCTCGTTTCCATCAGAGCCGCTACCGATCTCCGCGAGACAGCTGCCAGCACAGCTCATGAAATTTTAAAGCCGTGAAACTGGATCACAGTAACGCAATAAAGCGATCACTAGCCGTTTTCTGTTCCGGACCTTTGTTCGTTCTTCTTTTTCCTCGTTCCTGTACTTGCGGAATACCCTCACGCTGGCTTTATTAGTATTACTTATAATTTTTATAAATACGCCCGTTCCTGAACTATCATTTAGTTATTGGCGTTGGCTATTTATCGAAAACACAGGTAGCAACACCTTTGGATTTTGATTCTTTAAAAATGCTATCGGATTTCAATTCGCCCCTTCTGGTGCGTACGGAATGTATAGTCAGGTTTCCGGATCTACTATTGCATAAGTAATCGTGTTGGCATTGAGTCCATTAGACTTTTTCAGTAAACTTTCAGCAAAGATGCAGAGAAGGATTCTTCCTCAAAGTTACTGTAGTCAATTTAGTCAATTTAGTCGATGTAGTTGGTTGCAATAAATTCGATCATATGGACCAGTGAAAATCACCCATGTAGCCTGAAAGCTATAATTCGATGGAAGATATGCCAGCGGCGGAAAAGTTGGTGCGACACCAGGGACTTTTCCTATAGCCTTCTGGGGATACTCTTCAGGCGCGGCGGAGTGAAGGCTCAATCGTAACTTTACGAAAGGTTCGGCACCTCTTGCCCTCTCGCACGAACGTCCCTGTTCCTTTTGAAGTTTCCAGTAGCTACGAAGTTGGAGAAACGCTACTCTCCCAATTCCTCAGCTTCGCGATCTTTTTGCTCACTTCTGTGACTTGTGCCGCTCAAACACCCAGTACTTGCCATGAATGTGCTAATTCCGCTGCATTCTCAAAACGTTTCTCTTTTCAAGAAACCTTGGCTTATTCTTCCCTGAGAAACGCTCCGAAACTTCCGCTCTGCTATCTTGACAAGGACGCTGCACCTTTGAGTTGCAGTGAATCGCACCTTCCGAGAAATCGCAGAGTAAAAGTATTCGAGCTACAGGAGATTGAAGTTGCCTAAGTGAGCGGCTGGTATCTCACAAAGGCATTTGGCCGCCGCGCCATAGACCATACCTTTTCACCGTGGATCTGGCAGCAGTGTCCGAAGAGAAGTTTATGTCCATCGTTTAATCGAACGAAATGGCCTTTCTTGCCGGCCGGAGCAATGCCAACTGCGAATTTATTCGGTTCGACCGAATCCTGAAGCCTGTTCGGAATTATCGAACGAGCATGGGAGAAACGAAGTATAACAGGCATCCGTCCCAGTCAGCATGGGACATCCCACTTTTTGTGGGCAGCCCGCACTTAATGCCAGGGTTTCGACAAGTCGATATTGGGGGGTGGATGGTCTAGCATGGTAAAAAGCCCTCTACATTTCAAACGCAAAAAAAAACCAGCTGGTTGGGCGATCAGGGCCGGCCGACTCGCACGTTTTCGACCCTGAGGGGCCGCATGTATGTACACTGATATCACCACCGTTACCGGAGGTGGTCGTGTAAATTTACCATGTACCGCGTCAATCTAGCAGAACACTTTGCCCGACTACCCAATCCGATTTTCGGTCGCCAGTCAAATCGACCGTGTGATCCGGCCTCCACGATTACTCGCAATCCCATTTTCTGCGCGCCCTATCCCACTCGCAAAAGGACGTTTGGATCCGGCACCAAAATCCAGGAGACGACATAAAGGACGCCAGCAACAAACGACGAATGAATTCCTCCTGGGTTCTAAGCAGATTCAAGGATACCGGGAATGAAGCAACGTACGTCTCCCCCCTTTGACTCGGCGATCCTCGAAAGCACTTGGATGTATAGTCCACATTTTCTTATGCATGGGCGATATTCTGCACGCGTGTTTTCCACAATTGCGACTCGAAAAGCAAGATGCAATACTTTTAAAGCTTTTTCTAAATACTGTACAATTAGTGATTTTGCTGGAAACACATTTATAAGCAATGAATACCAATACACATCAATATATGTATATGTATATATTTCGATTCAGACTCGAGTTTTAAAAAGCAAAGTATCTATATACTTTGTTATATATAGGTATATAATCTATATACCTGAAGCAATTTCGAACCCCATTACTTTGCCGGTGCCATGTACGTGCAAAAACGGCTCTTAGGCCCAGCCCTTACACTGTTGTCAACGTTCCTTCGCCATGCTCTCGTTATTACCATGCCGGGCTCACGCTGCTACTTCGATTAATATCGATTACGTGACCACTTTACCGAGGGTAACCCTAGAATTTTAAGCTCAAGCTGAATTGCGCGCTCATAGCTGCCTTTAAACCGAGATAACCCGCAAATTGGTGCAAGTTCTCGGAGCTTCTTGGTCAAGCTTTCAGCAAAGTCATGGAGAGAATTTATTCGCTTCTATTGACAGATTCGGACATGACTGTGGCTGACGAGGACGCTCTTTAGAAACCAATGAGTCGTACTAGCTCGTCGCTCAAATTCAACGTACCCGAATTGTGGTGAGCCAGTCGTGTGTTAGTTGGCAAGTTACATAAGCTGTCAAAATCGGATGCGGTCTAAAGGGAAGCGGGCGGACGCCAGACTGCCATGCAAACGAAGTTCAACTTCCTTGAACTGACAAAACAATTTACTATAACCGCCGAACGATCACGAGCGCTTAATGAAACACGCTCAAGCGTTTTTGTCTTACAGTAGGAACTCGTGGGAACTTATTCGAGTAATACTTTTGGGTAAGTTTTCCATTAAAGGATATCGCCTTCGGGCATCGATAAACTTTGACGGCTGATCACCTCAGAATTAACTATAAAGTACGGTCTTTACACTGGCTGATTCTGAAACGAGGCAAACTCTTCGAATACTTGTAACTCAAGAATGATCTCATTTTATGTCTCAATGATCCGAGTTCTATGCCGCCGGGAATTAGAAACGAAGGCATAAGAACAAACTAAAAGGCCGTTAAATAACATTGACTATCGAACAGGTAGCACTGAAACCTAAAGCAAACGAGACACATTCAAGGCTCCGTATCGAATACTACAGATATGAATGTGAGCGAATTCATCAAACGCCACTACAGGCCGAGTCTATTTGGTTTCAAGTCAGACCCCAATAAATCAGCGGAAAGCTCGTATCCCAAATACACAAAGCGAGTGGGATCTCCTGATCCCAATTTTATGTCGTCCCCAGGGCACGGGCGAAGTGAGGCAGTGCATCAATATCAAAATGTTTCTGCACTTACGCGAGAAAGGAGGGTGACTTGTAATGATGGGAATCGTGTCACCGACGTGGGTCAGACCCAACAGAGGCCAGGCCAAGACGAAATCGATCGGGCAACACATGCACGTATCGCCCATCATATAGAGGTTCCATATTTACTTACGACTCAATGACTTTCTGCGTGTTACCGTGAAAAGTAGAAGCAAACTCTTGCTAGCTTTAACACACCGCTGTACTCGCTATAAACACATCACCTTGCACCGTTAACTATGTATACACTCAAAGACACGACAAACCTACAACAAGCAACTTGGGAGCTACGTAAAGGTGGCTGCCCAGCAATGGAGACTCGTTCGCTCTTACTAATTAAATGCACAGCTTGGGAAATTTATTTTCACCGTAGTTATTGGTCCAATGCCATATCCCCCATGAATTTACTCGAACAGAACGTACAACAATCTAAAATACACAGGGCCTTTATACCCCTTAGGCAGGCCGCACACCAACGAAGCCACGGCCTGCAATGATTATGATTATAATGACTGCAAATGCTGCGTGCTGCTTGGTGTGCGGCCTACCTTATCGTTATCCATAAATAATCTTGATGACACGAATTTTGCGGAGCGGGTAGTAGTGTTTCGACTGTATTGATAGCTATGTATATGTATGCCAGGCCGAACCACCTGTCAGAGACGCACGACTTTCGCGGAGGAGGTTCGGGTCAGCCCGCGCTTAACCGACACTGAAACAATTATCAATGAATGAAATATCGATAATGCGTAGCAGGTGAAGGATCTGGCCGGTATAGTGGCGCGGTATCATGATTATCCAGTGCGAATTGGTGGCGACGGTAGTGGTGGTGGTAAATTGGTGAAGGTCTAGGAGGGTGGTAATCCCTCAGTGGTTGCGAGCGGGGGACACAGCTGGCGCGCTTGGGCGCTCTAACCGTAACCAAGGTTACGGCGCGCATGGGCATTGGGAGAATTCGGGGCATCCGTCGTGGAGCACGGACCACGGGGGTGGTTTTCGCGCTGGCACACCCGGGCGGCTGGCTGGGCGGTGTCTGCAGCCTTCACTTTCCTACCGAAAATCGAAGGCTACGGGGGTGGCCGCTGCTCTTCCTTTCCTCTCTGGCACTCTCTCTCTCTCTCTCTCTCTTTCTCTCCCCCTTTCTCTCTCTCCCTCTCTCTCCCACTCTCTTATAGACACACACGTACTCTGCTACCTCTTCCTCCTTCCATTCCTCTTTCTCGCCAGCGTCACCCTGACCTTCTGCTCTCGGTACACGGTAGTTGCTTCGAACTGCCAGATACTCACCTTCCGATCGTCGGTCCGCGCAGCATCTCGTATTCGCGGGCTTCCACGCATCGCACACTCTGCGGCGCCCGCCGTCGTCGACCGTGCCTCTCGCTCGCAGTTACCCAGCGCTCCCCACGTGCTACTTGCCTGCCTGGCACTCGCAGTCCGCATATCTGCTCTCCAGCCAAGATCAAAGTGAGCCGACGCGCGACTTGCGGTTCTGGCCCGGCACAGGATCTTCCCGAATCCACGCGGCAAAACAATAAACAGTGAAAGTGACCGTTGACGTTCGCGCTGGCGCTTGCTTCGGAGGTCTCTTCGATCCAAGAGATACATACTGATCCAAGGCTTTCATCATTTTCAACGAAACCCAAAGGACCTTTCTTATACACCAATATCCTGATATCTCAAAGCAGGATTTGGGTCGGTTCAACTGCGCCAGTGAGACATCCCGGTCACGTGATATCACCGAACAGTGACGGGGAAGGAGAGAAAGCGACTCAGAGGTAGAGACAGTCAAGCTTGTAATCGTCGGTAATCCTGTAGGTTTGGACTTTGTTGCGGGAGGAAGTGTTCACGCGCTCTTATCCCTGGATGTCCACGAATCCGTGCGATACCTTGGGGAGCACTGTGTGATGTTTGGACGAGCGAGTCGGAAGAGGAGAGCCAGCCAGTGATCCGCGTGTCTGTCGGATAAGAGGCGATGCTTGTTTACCGCTTTAGAACTGGGAATCCGAGAACGACAATGGATGGAAGAAACAGGCAACCCTGGCACGAGACCAATTGGAAGAGCGTGCTATACAGTTGGAGGGTGAAGGCGACAGCATCAGAGTAAAATAAGATCGTCCACTGGAGTCATCGAGCAAGTGACCCGGCGACCCCATAGAATACGTCCATCGGCATAAGATTGAGTGCACGCGTGGACTATGTGGTTCCAAGGAACAATTTATGCTTATTGGAGCAGGCGCGGCGATCGCGTGCCTTGGATTGACGATCGACAATCGGGATGACCTGATTTGCCGTCTTCTCCGTGGAAGGATCGATCCTGAGGGTGGCTGAGTGTCGGCGTGTCTTGCTCTCCATCGTAGCTCGGAGGAATCCCGTGAAGAGCAACGTCGAGGGACATCCCGTCCCTTTTGCACAAGCACTGATAATAACTCTCCATTTAGAGGCCGACGCCACTGCCAGGTTCCTTTGAGCCAACGTTTCCACTTTGCTACCCTCCGCACAGGTATTCTCAATCAGATCGATTTATTTTGCCGATTCAATCGGCCATATGTCTATTTATACGATTGACGGTTCGAGCCTCGAACATATACCTCAAGGTCGTACAGTTTTGAAAGCAAGTATCTGTTTATCTAGTTTACTTTTAATCTCGACGGTAGATCGTAATTAGCGCTCATGGTGGATTTGTGGCGGCGGGACTTTTAAGACGTCTTATTGGTCCAACTTGTTTCAAATTCATAATTGACTGGAGGGCGCCGATGTAGCCCCGGCGTGCCTTAATTGTCCGTTACATAATAATAACGGGTTATCTGGCACACTAGCACAGGGCTCAATAAGTTAGCCGCGGGTAACTCGGGTAACTTCCGATGAAGTGGTTTTCTTCCTTTTATGTAGCAGCCAGTAAACACGCGTCGCTGCGGCCAACTAACGCTATTACCTGTTTACTTGGTTTATGCCGTAGATAATTTTCCGTGCAGAGGACGTAATTGCGACACCTCGCGACAATTATTTACGCTAGACTTTGGAAATGGTAAAAGCTCTTTGTTCGCATTCCATTATTTGGTGAATTGTGCGATTAACAATGAAAGACCAAACGATTCTCTATGTCTGACTGTGATATTCGTGGACAATGTGTATTCGGATTCAATTGACGGACGTGGTGTACTCGTATCAGCAACATATTCGTTCGCTTCAGTGGAAAACTAGAAATTCAGACCAAAAGTAAAGGTACTCTTGTCACAAATTGTCATATTGAAAACCGAAATCTCAGTACCGTGTGCGCTATTTTGAAATTCATTGACTATTGATTATTCGATGTAAAACAGTATCGTGTACCCCGGGCTCAAACGATTGAAGTGATACGCTTTCATATTTAAAACATACGGCTCCTAACACACGCGATATATTGATGCATCTAGTTAGTCATTTGATCTAATTGTATTTCCACGATCGTCAATTGTAATAAAATGGGTGGGTTCGAGAATAAGTGTGCTATTCACAGGTCAGGGACACTTGAGCACTGAAGGTGCTTTGAACCGGCCGCTTATACGTCACAGATATGTGTAAACCAACGTGAAATCGTGGCATTGCTCTCAAACAGTTTTCAAATCACACTCGGTCTGAAGAAGACCGAAGTACCTACGTGCCATTCGTTTAAAAACACTTGAACTTTATACCACCAGTTATAATCCGGTTATGAATGAATCAGAAGAACTTTTTTGGGCCCGCCGGTCAAGATGCGAAAAAGTGCTCGCAAATTTCGGACGAGCGAGGCACAGATTCCCGGGAACGAATACAGGCCTGGAATGGTCCCGTAAGATGTAAACGTAGAGTAGGCACTATGAATTTTCATGGCCCCGAAGGACGGGGTCGGTTCTCCCACTTGAAAAAGCTATGCGTGGTCACCTTTTCACACGTATGGGATTACTCCCAACGGGTATTTTCTCGCATGCATAAACCCGCGGCGCAGCGTTAGCCCCGTAAATGGTTAGATTCGCCGCTTTCGTCTTGTGGCAGACCCCACAGTGTTATAGCCGAAGGTATACTCGAAAGGGGGTTATAATGAAATTCTATTAATTAAAAGGTAACGTAACCCCCAGCGCGATTCACTGAACTCCGTTAAAAGGTTTAGAATAATCTGAAGGATTCTTTATGTAAACGGATTCCCCTACCAAAAAACCGTAATCCAGAGAATGGCTTTTGATAAACGAGGAAAGAGAGATTACAAACTGCACTGATTAAATATGAGCCCTTTGTGAAGAACAGTAATAACGGCTACTGTCTTCCTACTCAATCGAACACTGCTTTGATTGATTTTCTTTTAAGTTACTTTTGCACAAATCCTTGTTAATACATTGTCTCATAGTAGTTCAGGTTATAACGGTAAATACCATAATATCGATTACCGAGAACATCCTTTGCTTGTTGGCATGGAGATATCGACACCGAGCTGACAGGATGAAATGCAAAAACGGTATTGATATCTGTAACTAACGTTGAGGATTAGCTTAAAGTCAATTACACAGAATAATCCGATGTTACGATGAATCGAAACGGAGTTTTCTCGATTGCCAGTACAGTAGTATAATCCACGGCTGGTCAGCCGTAGACATCCTGTCACGTTTACGGCTCAAAGCGTATACTTAAAACAACTTTAGAATAGTCAGCGTATTAATCATCCAAACAATTATATTAGGCAGCAAACTCTATTGTAGCATACAAGCATGAGTAATGCGTAATGGAGCGCGAGAATAGACGTTATTGATTCTTCAAAGTAACGGGAAAATGGTAAATTATAAAAATGATTAAAGTTGTATTGTATTATGTTCTTGGCGAATTCTTCCGAAAGCAGTAGCGGTGGCTGGGTTCTTCTTGTTTACCAGTGTGATAAATCGCCCAAACGGCGCCAGCATTGTAATTCGTCACTTACCCCGACCTGCGGCGTCGTAAGCGAAAGAGACAATGTGAGGGTGTGGTAAACAAAGTGAACGGGCGGGAAGAGAATAGGAGAGGGAGAAGACCAGAGTTGCCAGTACGATTAGATCACAGTTGTAAGCACCGAGAATATCTCGTATTTGATCGATAAATTGAATCGTCCCATTGGACGGTGATCATATCGATAAACCATACCTCTTTTCTTCGACAATTAGCTACTTCCAATCGCGGTTGTTCCGCTTCGTAACTGCGCTCGAATGGAACAAAAGTTTCACGGAAGTCCAAGGAAACAGAGTCAACGGCTCCAAATGCAAGCGAAACAACGAATCGTGTCCAGTGCACGCGACAGAGAACATGTACTTGAGAATTGAATTAAGTCGACTTGCGCTCGTAAAGGCAGGGTATGGTATAGTTGGTGCCGATTTCGCGCACGTTGCTCACGTTACTGGGTCGGTGGTTTGTTTGCTAAAGGAAACTCGGGGCATTGTAATCCGGCGTGCTGCGTTACGGTTAATACGAGAGCTCTCTTGTGATTTCGTTTGCTGTATCGGCCGACAGAGCTTTATCCATCGGTTGGTGAAATGGATGCGAAGCTGTCTTTTTTCGTGACCTCCATCTCCACCCACCTTCTCTTTCTCTTTGCCACCGGACGCCGCATTCCGCCTTGCACACTGATTAAGTCCTGCACAAAAGTCCCAGTGCCTGTACCTTTTCCTTGCTCCCTTTGCACTCGCCTTCCGCCTTTCTCCTTTGCATTCGGCAAATTCGCTCCTTCTGCCCCCCCCCCCCTTCCCCCCACTATTCATTGTAATTCTCTAACTACGCGAGTGGACCCGGTTCGGAGAAAGGAACCGCGAGCAAAAAACTTGCAGAATGTCGTTTACAAAGTCTGACCTTAAGACGAAATACTCAACCTTTAATGTAATCGTGATTGTTTGAAAAAGCCTTGTTCCTCGTCCAATGGCTTGCCGTTTACGACTCAATGCTAAGAGCTGACAATGACACTGCACACCTCTCACAAGATGTCTGTTCAAGTATAGCAATGATAAAGTTATCAGTAAATATATCTGAGGATTAATTGCAGATTCTTTAAGTGTCATTCCAATTGCGGGGACAATAGTGTTTTCTATCACCGAGAAAGGCAATTTTGATCTTGCTTTATCCTTGTGATTTACGAAGTCATTTCCCTCACGCCCCAGATCCGCCGTGGTCGCGTCGCGCTGCCGAGAAAAAGCGTCGGGATAACCATGACTTACGACGTACGTGGGCGCGCAGGCGAGTAATTCTTAAATATGCTGTGTATTAAGTGGGCGCGTGTCAGGAGTATAAAAGCAGCGGCCGGATGTCTACGCGGATATATGGAAAGTGAGAGCCAGTTGAGCGGCTGACTATATTCACAGGCGAGGAAATGGTAGAGTTGTTTTTTACCAGCACTCACGCGAAGAAAGGGCCTTCTTTCACGGCCATTCCTAATGGAGCACTTTCCACCCAGAGGATAACAGTGCCCCTAATTTCTCACGTTTTCGTCCGCCCCAGCGTCAATTGCTGACGCGGCAGTTTACCATGTTGAAAAGGGGGGGGGGGGGGGGAGAATTGCGGCAACATAAATATGTAAGCAGAGCTGTATGTGCAAGATGTTCCTCATTTCCGCCACAGCTTGATATTAGTCACGCCGAGAGTGTTTACCCGGCAAATAGAAAGTGGTTTTACTCAAAGATGGTGCACTTTGCGAACTCCTCTACTGAAATTGGACAACCGTTCCGCGAAATTTCGAAGATTCACTCTCTGCATTTTCCTCTGGCAAGCGGGGACTTGGCTCCCGTTTATACCGTTTAAGTTGGAGAAGTTCCGTTTGGCAGGATTGAAGTGCGTTATTCAACAGTTTGAGCCGTGAGAAGCAACCTGTTCAATAATGAAAACTGAGTGTTCAAGTTCTCAACTTCCAAACTTATCGTTGGCGATTTGGACATGGAGTGTTATCGAAGGATGCATGTTTCTTGACTATTGCGCTGACAATTGATGCGCGCGAGACCCTTTCTCGATAAAATCGGGAAAGATAAGGCATGCACAGCTGGGCTATTCTCCAATCATTGGTATTGAAACATTGAAAGTTCGAAGATGAATGTAGCACAATAGATACTCGCAACCGATCGGAGGCAGGCGCAGGCATGCGTCAATACCTACTGGATAAATAAAAGCCGTCTGAAAACGACAGGTGTTACAACCACCTCGGACGTTTCCATTAGCGTTGGAAAAACCGAACGCGTTCGAGAAACGAACGCCATTGTTATTCATTTCGTAACAAACGTTCCCCCAAAGTGCTGGCTAATTTGTTTTTAGGCTTGTAGGCCTTGCGTATTGCGTAACGCGAATATGACAAAGGACACGGGTGAAGTGACCCATGTTGTCACGGTTGGTTTTTTTTTGTTTTTTTGAACGTTAGTTCTTTTTTTTACTATAAACGCACATATTAATAGATGCTATGAAAAGCAGACCTATTAAAAATAGCACGTTCCAAAGGCACATACTTCCGCAATTTGATTCGTTAGTTTTCCTTCCGCGTGTTTTTATTACAACCCCTGAGCCTGTGTATTTGCCCGCCTGTTTGAACGTTCATTCAATCAAGAGACTCTTCCATTCTAGTCTCGCTACTAGTCTCGGTTTCGCGTTTCTTGGAGACAATATAAAGGAAGGTCAGAAGAAGGTTTTCGTTTTTTCCAGCGACTCTTATCTTCCGCTTGGAATCCCGAAGAAAAGCAACCACTTCTTTCTCACAAAGTACACATTAAGTAAAGGTAGGCGGGGCTATCGCATTTCAAACCGAATAGTAACCGTTACTTCCATTAACTCTTATTAGGCCAAGTATAAATGGGAGTCTTAAAGCAACTGTTAATTAAAAAGAATAGTTGAAAACTATTGTCGCCTTCTTCAAAAATGAATTGTATTAGTTTCCGGTGCAAAATGTTGTTAGCAACTTGGTCAAATTCATTACGCCAGCTCAAGTGAAAAGCTGCGTCTCTTACCCGAAAAACTGGCCGCTGTTAAGCCGAAGGTCGCAACAGTGGGAGACTATGTTTCTTCATCAGCCTGTAGGCCTATATAGCTCCGCCAAATTGCTGGCGGCGTATATCGTGCGGAGCTCAGCAAATTATCGCGGAAGCTATTCCCCTGGCGGAGCTCGGCAGTTTCTTCAGCAAGTAGTTTTGCACACTAATGGAGAGGAATCGCTTAACGAACGAGCTTCGGATAATTTCCGCACGATTCCAGGGCGATATAGGGCTCGAGTGCGAGGACGACGGTGACGGGAGCGGGTGCTGATCAATCGGTCAGAATTTCATAGCTCTCGTCGGAGCTCGTGGCCACGGGCTAAAGCGCTCTTGAGCTTTGCGAGGGAAAAATCGATGGCGGGGAAAGTGCGGAAGAAAATTCGAGGGTGGGGAGAGGGCCAGTGAACGGGAGCAACAGAGTTTGAAGGAGGGCAGGGTTTAATCTTCAGCGTTTCGCTTGGACACTAACGCCAACCCCAAGAAGCTCTACGCCGCGAGGCTGATACGATTTTTAATTGCGGGGACGGAGATCTCTTCTTGATGAACACCTTCGCTTGTTTATGGCTGTTGCTTGTTATTGGCTTTCTTACCCTCATGGTCAACCATAGCCGAAGAGGTGACTTTTCTTTGCTTTATATCGGGCACTATTAATTCTTCCCCGCTGTGATTAGTGAATAGACGGTGATTCGAACTGCATTATACGAAGTTCCGAATGTATAGAATACGAAAGAATAACTCTTGTTGATTTGTCAAGAATTTGGAATTCTTAGACACATGGTGTTCCATGAGAATTTTTTTCCCGCACGTTTTAGCGATCGAACGGAAAAAGTAAGGATATACGAATATATCAGCCTTTGAGAGGCAGCTGACTCTGAATAGAAGGGAGCCGACCGTACTATTTGGTACTCGAACAGTTCGCAAGGGCTATTCGATTTTTGCTTACATGCAAATTCGACCCATTTCAGAGACTGTCAAAGCATTTCGCAAGCTCCGGCTTATTCCGCTGCCCAATATGGTAAAACTTGCAGGAAAAGGGGAAAAGTGAGAAATAGATATAAGCTTACAAGCAATTTTCACGGATTCATCAGTGCATGATAGCGAGATGAATAAGCATGGAGAATGGCTTGATGCTAATGTTGGATGATAGTTAAGCCCAGCCTTTGTTAAGGCGAAATATAAGGGCTTCGCGGCGTGCACTGGATTGCCAACCTAAATCTGTATAGATTTCGCATCGAGCAGTGGAGAATGAAGCGGACGCATAATAGGAAAGTGATGTATAGCGAATCCGTCGAGTATGTGAATGAATAATGATAGAGTTCATTGTGCCGTGTCATTTGTTTTCGCTGAATTATAACAATCTCGTCCATTACACGTTCCACGGGAAACGTCGTGGGTGACCCACCAGACCTACTATTCTCTTCCAACCAAAATAAAGTAAAAACTTTTTTAGAATATGTCCACAAAAGATGCTCTTAAATACACCAGAGTGGGAAAAGTCTCTATTTTCCTAGTCAATAAAGGAAAAGTAAAACTTTGCAGTTCAATTTTAATGAAAACGGTGTCAGTTATAAACACACGTAAAGCGCTGTTGCAATCAGTTGCTTTGGAATGTGTATGCGAAACCGGTAAATTCTTATGCTGAACTGAATGCCATTGCAAACGCATGACACAGTTAAGCGACACATGGAATGCCGGACGAACAACTCGAAGAACAATCGAATTTAATTCGCCGCTAGGCGATTTTAACGTGTCAGACAGTTGAAATGTGACCCGACGCAATTGCGGGCAGCAGTCAGATGGGCGGACAAGCATAGAATTTAATTTCACGTCGTATTCCGAAAGTGGGATAGTAATATGCTGAGGCGGTGCGGCGGCACTGAGATTCCAGAAGAAATGCGAAGGAAGCGCGAGTTAAAAAGAATAGCTGTTCATCGAATCCAAGCTGTCAGTGAATTACTCGATCAGCATTGGGCTTGTGGTTGGTTAGCCGACAACTGACATTCAGCTATTGTCGAACATCGGAACGCCTGTACCGCGTTAAAGGAATTCCAACCGAAATTATCATGGAGATGGACTAGTGGCATTCGGGGCTTGTTTTGCAGACGCGAGCGTTAACCCTTCGCTTGGCGCGGCGGCCAGGTGGGAATTAAATTAATCTCAAGTTCGCCTTCCTCGCGCGCGCGCCTAACACTTCCTCTAGCCCCGAGAGACGCAGAGTGGAGGGGCGGTTGGGTGGAGGAGGCTAACGCCGGAAATTGAATCCGGGTGCGCCTAAGAGAATCACTCAATGAGCGTAGCATCTATCCACTTGAAATCGAATTAAAAGTTTTCTAAAGCGGACACTTTTAACAGGCTGTGAAAGTGCTTAAATGCGCACTGAGCAGAGCCGTTCAAAGGGCTGCTACCTAGATTATCTCAGTAGAAATTAGCTGTTCTTCCGTGCTAGAGTGATTAGCAGTGCTTAAATATATTGGCACAAACAGATTTTACACAGATGGCATACATATATCCGGATCATACGAATTAGTTCTTCAGAATTATCGCTGCTTCTGCTGAAGGACAATTAGCGGCGGTTTTAACTCCTCCACGCGGCGGGGATTTAGATTTACAGCAGTGCGAAGGTAACGAAGCGCGTCAGTGGCTATGAAAAATGGAGGGATGAAATTAAAAGTAGATGCGCGCTCCAGGCCGTGAAAGATGCGCACGTGAAACCGTGCATTCTTTTCCAGCTCAACGAAATTAATATCGCCTATATCTTGCATAATGCAAAGATATTTCTCTCTCCCACCTGCTGTCAAAGGACGCCCGTCTCCCCAGTAACTAGTTTGTCCAGAAGATGTCGAGGTCTGAATTGCAACATCCTATTTCACTTCACGTTTTCATGCCAATGCGTAAATACATTCAGGAATATATTTCAGGAATCAGGGTCCAACACATTTCGCAGAAGCACCAACTATGTCGTTCCGTGCGATTTTAATTACAGGCAACCTGATGCATGCTAATTCCTTCTTTAATGCGTAAAGAGAATCAGAAGGGGTGGGGTGGGATTTCACCGGCACATGAAGGGGATGATCAATTGAATGACGGCACAGAAATACCGCGAGGTCACCCTAGAATGAAATCAGCGCGTTTGGGAAGCCATGATCGGGTATGGTGTTGGGCGAAAAATGCGAGTCACGTCGAAATTGACATTCCCGAATCTCCTCTCGATCTAGTTTTCGCACAGGACGTGATGGGTGCTCGGTGCTGGCGTAATAGTCGCTTGGTGAAAAATCTCGTCGCCACGTACGCATACGTGTACACAATGACTAGATGAGTGTAAAGAGTGCTTCGTCAAGTGGAATTCGAATGTTCAAGCTTGAAGGACCATTATTCGATCAGGTCTGACCCTAACGTGGCTCTTTTCCCTCTGGGATTTATGGTAGATATACCGAGCAATGAAGAAATTGATTAGGGAATGCTGATTATTTAAATCAGCAATGCAATAGTAATAGTTCCGATTCTAATGCCTTCGACCCAATTATTAATATTGTACGCTTTTTACACATGAAATATTTCGCGTTGAAAACATAATGTTTGTAATTTCAGTGTTTCTCTGTGATTACACTATTGAGCTTGGTTATTCTGTGGGGTACAATGACGAAGCCTTGTGTGCATGCGTAGAATACCAAACACTATTGGATTTTTAACTATTTTTCACGGCACACGAGCTGTATAACCAGTAACAGGAGAAAGGTGCGAGGGAGAACAAAAAAATATAAATGTTTGGTTACATTTCCATAAGTCCACAGTGAGGGTACGCGTGGACGATGTGTGCACAACAGGAAATTCAGCCAGCTTCCAATAAATCTTAACGCGGCCGCTCGGTTTACGATCACAATTAGTTCTCGCGCAATGACGACAAGGCGAGCCAACTTCGGATTATAACGAGTAACTTCCGGAGCATAACAAACGAGGCTCTAATGAACGCCAGTACGCAGGGTGCGCCGCAGTATTTCACGTCAGACATCGTCAATTATAAAAGAGTTCCGTGGCAGAGTCGTATATCATGGAAGAGGAGCCGCGCTCACCCTTCTCCTAGCTTCCCTTTTATCATTGCGATATCATTGCAAAGTTTTCTTCTCCGAACCTCTTTGCTATGCTGCAGAAGCCTTCGGAAGTAGACTTCTGTCTTTGAGTCTCGAGTATATCATTTATTCTCAGTTTATCTTGCACTGTCATGTATTCTGTAATTTATTTCCGTTTTTCGTATTAGAGTGACTTTCTTCCCGTCAGGTGTTCATTGCAGAATATTAGAGTAAGAATTTGTGTTAACTCGCTGGAATCGTATACTTAAAACGAATCAACGTACACAGTGTTCTAATATCAGAGACAGTACCGTTTTTACTTAGTAGAATTTGGGCAACAACGATTCAAAAAAGTAGAGCCTAAGTAAGACCAATTTCCCAGTGACAAAAGTACAGGGTAGAGTGGAAGAGTGAATATTGCTCGTAGCAGGCGCAAATGCATATTTTCAATTGCCTCAACGTTACACAGAGGACCATTATACTTCGTCGAAATTTCAAAGCACAAAGTGTTGTTATTAATTTTCCATCGCAAAAACTCATTGTGCAGCGGGTAAAGTTAAACACCCATTGCCATGTGTGCAGTAAAATATTTGCCTCCGGTATCCCGACTCGCTGTGAAACAATATATCGACCATTCGACTTTCAATTATCGAGACAAACCTATCATCTGGGACCGGCTCGCCTGCGCCGCGGAAAATCCTGTTATCTTGAAAATTGATTTTGAGCCGATTCCTCGCTATTATCCGCTTGCAGTGTACTCCTGCCGTCTCGCATTAGTCCACTCTACCATTCATCATACCGGTTCAGGGTATTACGGCTATTCCCTCCTCATGCTTTATAATGCGAGCAGCGAGCTTATGCTTCCCCAGTTTGTCGCTGTTCCAATATTCTCGATGGGCCATCAGAAATTTCGGGCCATTTTACTAAATTAATCTGAGAATATTAATGCTGAGTCGCTTACATACATAAGTGGATACTAATGATAGATTACTTGCTATATATAATACATTACATAAACTTAACAAGGATCTATTACAACAAACAAGAACTCAGAGTACTGCGTTAATAAACTTCAATAACTATATTTAGCTTCCTTTTTACATTTAATGATTTCCTATGGTGCTTGGTAGAAGGACAAAGCGCGGAAGCAGAAGCACCCAGGGAATCGACAGAGTTTCAAACTAGACGAGAAGAACCGATTACGCTGTCCCCCTTCTGCCTTCATATTCCGTCCTTCTGCTCTATTAATTCTCGACGCTCCTTTAATTTCCTTCTGTCGTGCGCGCGGGTTGCCAAGACACTTTGGAGAATTGGTACAAATTGACAATCGAGAGGAAACATTAGCAGGATCTCGGTGATAGAGCGGCGTCGGAAGGTCCTCCTTTGTCTTCGCTCGCTCTTGATTCTCGGAAAACGGTACTCATTCTCAATCTGAACCAGTTAATTTTTCCATTCGGATAGAGCTGAAAGAGTAAGGAGACGTAGAAATTGATTGGAAACATCTTAAAGATATTCTGTAGTGTGTCCACTTTCCCCAAGGAGTTTCTAATTCCTATCGGTTTTTTTAAATTAGCGAACCACTTTCTTAATTGTTCGGGTGACATTTGACCTCGTTGGGCTCCACTACACCAGGCGGGAATTGCAGCGGGCACACGTACGTGATGTGATAAGCACTTATCGAGCCTGAAGGTATCATGGATACATACTCTAGTAGTTACACGTATATTCCGCATGAACGTATGGTTTCTTGATGCGCTTCTCTTTAATAAAACCCTCGAAGGGAAATTCTGCATTTAACAATTGGGAAGTGGGAATGGAATTTATGAAGCTGCACAATATTTAATCCATCTGGTTGCTCCTTGGAGTGGAAGAGGATTGCAGCGTGCGAAAGCTGAAACATTGGGTGAAGCATCGTGGTAGATGTCACATCCTGGGATATCAGCAAGGATATTCCCGTGAATTGTGTTATCGGGTATCTCTCGCTCTTGCTGTCACGCAGCTGTACATCCAATCTGATCTCTCCGAGGGAAATTGCGTTTTGCGATAGAGCGATCGGCATTTATGAAGGCCCGACTATTGCGCCAAAGTGTCATACAGGCTTACCGGCGGAATATGCTGAAATCTGAATTGACCTTTGCGGCAGTCAGATTCAATATAGTGTTATAAAGGCGTTTTGCTTGTCCGGTATACCGTAATTTGTCAATCATCGCTCCGCACACAAATCCAGTATTATTAATGAATTTAAACATTGCACAAAGCTTCTCATTTTCATAGGTTTTTATGAATGTTCGCCACACGTAAAAAGTACACGGTCTCAAGGATTATCGATCGAAATACGTGGCACCCACACTGTGTACCAGCACGAAACCGTCGCAGTTCTTTGAATTTCCAATAGCACAAATGCATCTAAACTCCTAGAAAAGGAGGGGACCATAATGTTGTTGAATCCCTGCAATGGATTGTGTGTGCTCTTGCAGAAAGTCGGTATAGCCTTGGGGTCGTTGAAACAAAAGGTATCGGGAACCTAGTGGAATCCTTTTTCATGGAGAACAAAGCTACACACAGTCGCCTTTTTCCCAGCCAGAGGGGCTCCCTCCCCTGCTTTTCTCGGGCGAATGTGATTTCCAAATTGGTCCAGGACCAGGCACGCCCACAGAATGGCCCGATGGGTTTGCGATAACGAAATCGACCCAGATAAATTCCTGACCACCCTGGAGCGGCCAAACCTTCGCAGGCGGTACAGCAGGCCGGGGAATGCGGAATTCCTAAGTTACGTCGGATCGGCCCTGCGAATAGCCATCCTCGAATATATCCCCGCGGCCAGCATCTTTTAACTAAGTCCGCATTTCTATCTCGCGAAACGAGACTCCTCTCGCCCCACTCTTCTAGCAGTACTTTCGCAAATGGGACACATTCGCCTGTTAGAGTTTCGAACAAGACTGCCTCGGGAATCCTGCATGCCACAAAACTTCCAGCCCAACTTCTCTGACATTGGGCATCCTGTTTTCTAGTTAAATAAACACAGCCTACTCTTACGACAGGAACACTTGTAAGGATTAAACTAGCAATACTGCCATAATGATATGACTGATACAAACATAACTTAAGTTTCAGTACCCAACTTAACAGTATAATTACCTGAGCGTAATTTCACTCAGAACTCTACCAACTCCAATCCAATTCAACTTCAACTTCGACCGAGATGTTATCGATTGACAATGTGAGACATTTTCCTGACGTAAGAACTGGCAAACTTCCTCGCTTTCTCAAAGCCTCCGGAATTCGAAGCAGGCCAAAAATGTCAATACCGGCAGGAGGTTCAAGAGCTTCAAGGGCCATAGGGTACTCTGTGCTCGTCACGCTGTCTTTGTCAGTTTTTCTCATGCACCAAAGATTGTTGCCACAGTTATCCTTGGCATCTTGTGAAACTTAATTTCGGTTTTGACTTTAGCAAAAGGCTGGGTATTCGGCGATGGTTGATTTTCTCGGAGCAAGTCTCAAGTTTTCTATAAGTAAGTTAATCACCGCACCAGTGCTTCGAATTCCCTGCGCGATATTACTTGACCCCGAATTAATCAAGGGCCACTGCAGTTTCAGTGGGCTTTGTAAGTGATTTATGGCAAGTATTCAAACTGTAATACGAATGGGAGTTAAACTTGTCAGGTGATTATTACACTTCGAAGATATAAGTTTATCGATAACTATAATATATTTGAGGCTCAACCGTCAATCGTTACGAGACTATTCTGCTTCAGATTGTAAAATTATTCATTATTTTTGGAATTTAATTTAGCAATTCAAACCAAATAATTTTTAATAATTTTACAACCTGGACCAGAATTACCCCTTGAAACTTATGTATACTCTGGTGAGGAAAGGCTATAAGTGTGCCTTAAACTTTCTTTGCAGCGGCTTCCGTTATATCATACAGCAGGAACATGTGATCGGACAAAAGGAACATGTGCCAGCAAGTTTGAAGAACCGGCGTACTCACGCTATCCACGAACACAATACACATACGTATTCATTGATTGCGAATATTGAATCAAATTCCGTCTTCCTTCGAAATAGAATAATCTATACATATAATTGAATGTCGAAACTCTTGATGTTGTTACAAAGAATACTAACGTATTACAAAGCTATCTCGATGTCTACGAGTTGTCAAAGAGGAACAAAGGCGTAAAAAGTGTCTTATTAATCGCGTAAAACAGAGAGTGCAAAATAATGACGTGATTCTGTCAATAATATTGCGACAATCTCAAGTGTATTTGTGTCCGAAGGACTCCGTGCCTGTTCGTTCTTAATTAAGTTCGTTGATAATAAGAATTTCAAGGCATCGAGGGAGTGTTCTCGAACTCAGGACAATGACAAGAGGGCGAATAAAAGTGAAGGAATCTTTAGGAGATCAGAGCACGTCCACTAGAGGGGGTAGTTTTCAAGAGTGGTGTGAATGGTGCATTACTAAAAAATTTATCGGTGGCAAGGAGTTCAAGGACAAGTCTGAGCGAGTAAGGACTCCTCTCTTTTTCCAATCGATCCTTCCCACTCGACCATCGCCTGCGACAAGACTGACAGGAGCCCTTAATGATCTTTCCACTCGAGGACCATTCGCACAATTTGAGAGTTCGCCTCGAGGACACCCATTCGATTTACAGAGTCGGGCAAACTGCTACTGTGAATCCCGTCGACTTTCACAGCAATCGATTGCGTGAAGCTCTGCAAGTTGTTGCATTGGCTTTTGTAGCCTAAGTGACGGCAAGAAGAAAGTGAGGCCGGCAAGTGCCCGCCCATCAAGTGGAAAGATGCGTATCGCACCGGGAAATGTTCTGTTGGTGCTCGGGATATTCGTCATCTCCGCAAGCGTCAGCGGATTGACGATAAATCACGACATCCAACTACAATCGAGGCGCAATGCACACCGGGAGAACCTGACGATAGGTCTCCTGGTGCCGCACACCAATTTCGGCGTTCGCGATTACACGAAAGCAGTGAGTAAGGCTGTCGGCAGCCTCGCCAAGGCGAAAGGTCAGGCGCGATTTACCTTCCTCGACAGATACACTTTCACCAAGGAACAAGCTCCGCCAACCATGATGAAGCTCACACCCAGTCCGACAGGTAAATAGAAGAACGCATGCAAAGCTCACATATCGATGAAAAGATCGGGTCATTGCTCCTGTCGTGGAGATAGCAGGTGTCACACGATTTTCTTGCTGTCTTGTCTCGATTTGTGTTTGCGGGACGATCGTACCGCGAAATCCACTTTGGCGGGCTAACCTGTGGAAAATGCTCGCGCTAACGGAAGAATTTTCCTGTCAGCGTCTATCAGTGGGTTTTCCTATTTGTATCTACTTTCCTCATGTCCCCAAACTAATGTCAATTGCCGTAGCAACGTGCTTTTTACAACCCAAGATACAATCCAGCCCCGGAATCTGGTAGACTCGCGTTGCTAGTTGTGCACAACATCGGCTGCGCTGATCTTGGATTCTGTTGCGTTTGGTAGAGCTTTTTGAACAAAATAATTGAGTAGCAAATTGCAAAGAAAGTGTGTTTTTGGCATTTTAAACGGGCGTAGGAATGATTTTGCTTCCGGTGGAATGATGGCTATACGAAAGATACACGAAATTGCCTAGATACTGGGGAGTATTAGTTATCGGTGTTGCGCTTGGCTGGCGATGTATACGCGGGTCAAGGAATTCAGGCGCTCTCTCTCTCTCTAGTCCTAGGCTGATGGAAGACACGTCGAAATTAACGGGCGAGTGAGAGGATCCTCCCTTGGAAGGGAGGCGCCGACCAATATTGTCGGGCTTAACGCTGTCCAGCAGAATGGCGGCCAACAAAGGGTATAGGCGTGTGTGTTTGCGTTTACGGTTCCTCACGAAGCTCTGCGAGCGTCAGCTGTTGTATGGAACTCTGAGCAGGCTGCGATGCCGTCGGTCATGTATTCAGGGCCTGAACATGTTGGATTTAATTCCGATGTTTGGCGACATCACTGCGGCTGACCATCTTCGCGAAATGCTTACCGAAGCTCCCTGCTTGTCCCTTGGAATCCGCAATGTCGTCCTGTCCCAACAAGAATCCCTCGAGCATTCTCCATCTACCACGGGGAATTCACCCCAGAAGCAGGTAGTTCTAGTAAACTGTGTGTATAATCTTGTGCAACTTCGGCACATCCGTTCAAATCGATTGGAATTCCTGCCGCTCACGAGATTTTATTTAGGAACAAGTATTTAATAATGGAAGGCGTCCAGTATTGACGTACATCTGAATCGGAGCAATCTAACACCAATAATGTCCACCTTAAAGTTGACGTGGTTCCATAAAAGAAGTACTTTACACGCTTTCTAAACAAATATTTTGCTGGGTTGTATACAATTTACAATTAGTCACGCCCACTATTTTTGTTATTGATCATTCAATACACTGACTCATAATCCGGTTTATAATTAACTCGTGCTCAAATATATGTACACGACACATTTAAACTAGCAGGTTTAGAAATGAGAGTCTATCATAATTTATTAGTGCTGAAGCGCAATTATGAGTTTGCGAGAAACACGTTCAAAAGATAAAAGGAAAATACGAAACTAGACAGGGCGGGCTTTAAAACGATGTGTTACTTAAGTACCGTAGTCGCATTTGTTGGCTGCGTTTCGCGGCGGTATTACTAAAATCCAATCAGTGACGCATGCTCCGAGCTGCGCCGTTAAAGCGACGCGATCTATAGTTGCCCCGGGAGCGATTTAACGGTATGACAATTAGCGGCTGTTTAATTAATCCTGTAAGCCAATCTCTTCGGCGGATGAGAGCGGCAGGGTAACGATGTGCCGCACACACTATGTCCGCCCGACCGCTTTTGATTGAGATAATTAATTTATTAGTATTCAAGCTGATTACTGACGCTTTGTTTTCCAAACCCGCCTAGATCTACGAGTACTCTGTGCTGGTGTATTTTCCCCACTCACTTGGCGTTATAATTCACACTCTACTTGTTGCTAACGACTTACTGCTTAAATAATGTGCAAATTTAATTATGCCATAATTCTTCGGGCTGGCGGAAATCAACTTCGGGAAGGAACTTCGGGTAGATAGTTTTATAAATGTTGTCGAGAGCCATTATGGGACATTAGTCGCAGTGATTATCTCGCTGTTATGTTTCGTCAAACTATTCGAGCCTGGCGGAATTGCGGCAGAGCCACAGGCGAGTTATTCGGTAATTAGAATGGGATCCAAGTAAACTACGGTGATTGTTCGTGCGCAGTGCTAGCACTCCCTCCGGATATGTGCTGCGCTTGGGCAGTGTTATTGCAGATTCGCTGGATACCAGTTTACAGGTGAGCGCAATTATCGACAGACCGCCCGCTTGTGCTCGACAACCTCACGCGGAATAACATTTGCGTGGGGTCCTTTGGATAGTCGCTGTTTAAACGGGCCTCGCAACAACGGGCCGAAATTGATGTGGCCACTCACGGGAATAATTCTGTGGCTACTTCATTAGGGCGCGCGAAAGCGTACCTCTAACACCTTAATTTCACGCCTCCGGTCCTCTTTCCATTATCGAATCCTGCGAAAATTGCATTCCTCTCGTATCAGTTTGCAATACAGACATTTGATTGTTCATAGAAGCTTCTTGTTGTCGTGTTGTTTTCTTATTGGTTTCTCTTTATTCTTATATAAAAGGCTACTTATGCCCGGGCAGATAATCCATCAGAAAGACATTTAGATTCTTTGATCGGTCGTTTGTCCTAGAAGTTGACTTCTAATAATGTAGCTACATATTATGTTGTCGTAATTTCAACATAGAAACACGGTACCGGATCAACTAAAGCCTCGTGTACATCGGAGCATAGTAACCGATTAGGTTAGCTAAATTCTATACTGACATCCGCTGCTCTGCTGACAAAGTTTCAAAGCTCGGTGTTAAAACCGGACTCAGCTTCTGGTCTGCGGTACTTGATGCTTTCAAAGTTAACTTGCTGTGTGAGTTTCGTCCACTTGAAGTCAAAGCCTATCACTACTCTCCGGCTCGGATCCATGTAGCTTCCGTTGGCTTGCAGATCAAATTGGAGAGTCGGATATCAATTTATCCAGAGTTTAAGTTAGTTACATTACGTTAGAAATTAATTTAAATTTGTGCCCTTTGTATTCACGAAATTTAGCATCAAGCACGGTTCATGTGACAAAGATTTCTTTGTTGAATTAGCGAACTAGTTTCATAAATTTGTCCAATTACCGTAGAAAATTCCAATATGTGCAGGACAGTACTGTAGAGGCGCAGCCCCCTATTAAACCCATTAATTGCTCCTAAAGTTAGTACAGGAAGTGCGAGATCAATTGGAGCAGCGGTCTTTGATGAAAGACTGCATTCCCCGCCGAACACACAGTTCAGTGTACCTTCGATCATGCCTGCCTACATCCGTCAGTGCACACTACACCACATGAACCGTCCAAACCCCATCCCCAAACGGACAATGGAACGGTATAGCGACAGAGTAAAATTGCTCAATAGTCCCTTTCCCATACGAGTGCAAGTACCATGTGTGCTCGGAGCTTGCAGAAGCTGAGAGAGGGTGGTGTTTCAAGATTCTGCTCTCAGGCCAACTGAACTGTTGCCATCTTATTATTTCATATGAATTTCAAATACAGAGGAGGGTCTTAAAATGTTCCTCAAAGTCGAAAATCGATTATAGCATCGGGTTTATCACCGATGGCTCGGTGTAATGTTCCAATGTACTAGAGTGCATATCAGCGTATTAAAACTTCAGCCACGTTTCCGATGCCAAATTGGTTAAAGCAGTTAGCCGCCGAATTATGTAGAGTAATACGGCTACTCGGAAGAATCTAATAATTCATGGATGGGAGTGTTAGTTCGTCGAGGCTGGAGCACGATCGGACTTCATACGTGTCTAGAAATCAGGAAAAGGCTGCCCGAAGTGGGTCCTTCTCTACGAAATCCCATGAGATTTCACCCAAAGACCCACTTGGTCTACTTGGTCTGTGTTCCCCAGAAACTTCTTTCCGTTATTCATACGGAGACTCTGAATAACAATAATGTTTGCCTGAATAACACACTTAATGATTAACATTTTGAGGAATAACTAGCTGTATGATTAATGTATGTGCCAACGGAAAGAAGTCTCTATGCCGAGTGCAAGAAACGATATGACAAAGCGAGCGAGGGTGCGAATGACATGCAAGAGAGAGGGAGAGGGCGCAAGGACGCGGAATAGGAAAAAGAGGTCACTGAGTCATTGAGCGCGCGAAAAGCGGCCAGCTTTGTGGGCCAGGTCAGGACACGTCCATGCTTGGAATAATGCGGAGTATGAGGGCCAAAAGCCCGTCGGAATCAATTGCAGCCGTTCGCTCAGAACGCGGGAAATGAATCCAAACCATCCGCTTGCATTATGCCCCCGCGCGCATTGGTAACAAATTCGATACTGGCAGACGCTTAACCTCAGAAATGATGCCGCGCTGGGAATCTGCAGGTGTCATTTGCAGTCGCTCGAAAAAGCCTTGTCGGGCCCTGGCCGAATTTCCCACCCATGCGCGTCATACCTACACTAATGACTTTGGATGAATTTAGGATTCAATATTTCAAAGGCTTTTGTAGCATTCACTTTGGAATATCCAAGGAACATGTATTCCACCCGAGTAATTAAGGTGTTCTGCAGATCTTTCCAGGTGTCCTCAATATCCATTTAGTGCCTTTATGCAAGACAGTAAGAAATGAGCAGTTCACTTCAACTTTATTTATTTCTTGAACCATAACAAATTTTCTGACTGGAAGATTAATGAGGCTCTGCAGCTATCGTAAACATTGAGGCCAACATACTACGTAACGAGTTGTTACACTTTTATTATCATACTCCGCCTGATCGATCGCACCCTGTTCTCCTGCTTGGGTTCGATGCTCCTGTCGCACTCCGATTGGTTCGCCTCGGAAGGTGTCGGCGTCCTCGACTACCGATTTCATCCCAGCATGAAATTGATCACGCTTCATAGGGCATGATATATCCCGCTCGCTACCTGGCGAATAATTTTCTTCCTCTTCCGAACGAGGTATTCGAGACTCTCATTAAGCCTGGGCCGTTAGTGCGCTAATGGAAGGTACTGCGAGTGTTTCAGGAAATCTTCTAATTTCCTTTCGATAATAATTCTAAATAGCAAGGCCTGCAGCTATGAGCCAGCGGACGCGAACGAGACAATACGTATTGGGGAAACTGTTTGATTTTTCGCCAAAATTCAAAGTGTACTCTCGTGGACCGTAGTGAGGGGCGGTCGCGAAATGCGAGAGTGAAAATATTGGGATATTTTTGACGATTCTCCTTCGAACCAAAAACTCAGAGAACCAAGCGGCAATTTGGAGGGAACCCAACTAGTGTTTTAAAATTCGACTACGAGAATGGATCTCAATTATCAATTGAAACCCTGTGATAATAATCATTGCTTAATATGTTGGTTTATATCTCCACGTATATTAATAATTCAAGTTTATATTCTGACTTCATTCTAGAAATCATGCAGTCACTGTGCGACGAGTTTCTGAAGACGAACGTCTCTGCCATATTGTACTTAATGAACTACGAGCAATATGGTCGTAGCACTGCCAGTGCTCAGTATTTCCTGCAGCTTGCTGGTTACCTGGGAATCCCGGTAATTGCTTGGAACGCTGATAATTCGGGATTAGAAAGGGTGAGTTGACATCGAAAGCTTGGTAGAGAGACAAGTTCCCCGATGCTTGCACACCCACACTCGCACATACACAGACCACTTGGTTCAGCCTGGTCTATCTCTGGATGTACGGCATGCTTGATGAAATGAATTTAGCCTCCTTGCTCATCCAGTCCCTCGTCGCGGTTATACTCCCCGGAGTAATCGTCCTCGAACGCTGGCCGTAATTTGCCAAATGACTTTTACATACATCACTATTTGCAATTCAATTAGCATCCCGGCTTCAGCGGCCAGGCGCCAGTCCGAGTAAGAGATCTTTTGAATGACAAATTTAACTGAGGCTCCCACTTCTCCCCTTTCTTGGTGGAAGCCCGACTTTGCCCTCACTTGTCCAGCTAGTAATGGTGCGTCGCGAAAGTGTAGTGACGATAGAAATTGGGCGCACCGGGCCAATTAATACTTATAGCGATGTCCAAGTGGACCAGTTCCCTGTAATTATTGCCAGGGGGGCCAACATAAAAGGACGGAATATGTATGCTTCCAGAGGGCCTCGCAAAGCAACTTGCAACTGCAGCTGGCACCGTCCCTGGAGCACCAGACCGCGGCGATGCTGAGTATTCTCGAGAGGTACAAATGGCACCAGTTCAGTGTGGTGACCTCCCAGATTGCCGGCCACGACGATTTCATCCAAGCGGTGCGGGAAAGGATCTCGGAGATGCAAGATACATTCAAGTTCACCATACTCAGTGCTGTCCTTGTTACCAAGTCTCATGACCTCCAGGAGTTGGTCAACAGCGAGTCTAGGGTGATGCTTCTCTATTGCACCAGAGACGAAGCTGATGAAATACTCAAATACGCCAGTGACTTGAAAATCACTGGCGAAAACTACGTCTGGGTGGTCACGCAAAGCGTTCTCGAGAATCTCAATACTCCAGTTTCTCGCCGGTTCCCCGTTGGCATGCTTGGTAAGTTCACCGTCAATCTGATTCGCTCATATACGACACCTGCCACCCAATCCAAACCTGATCCAGACACGAGGATAGATATATTCCGTACATCGCGAATGTTCCTTCAAATGTGGTGTATCTGTTATGTATCAGCGAATAATGGAAAAATTGTAACATCTGACATGGCGCAAAATATGAGCGTTCGTCCGCCTCCATTCATACGTAGTCTTGATTTTAGTTCTGTTCTCGAATTACTTTTCCGCGCTTTCTATTCATAAAACGACAAAACCGAAAGAAATCCTTTGTCTGTATCATATGTGTGCAAGGCAAGCACCTTCGCTTCTCCGATAAATTGCTTTTCGGGTCCGACATGCTCGACTTCGTGCTGAATTTAGGGTATAAGGAAACCAGAGCGCACGCAATGTTACGTTTCATAAATGTGGCAATGTAGAGTAAATATGTCGCGGCTAAGAAGTTGCGTTATTCGCCGCGGGGAATTCATGTGCCGCGAGCTATTCGAACGAAGCCGATTTTTCAAGCGCGATATTCCCAGAACGCAATCTGAGGAGAGTCGGGCACAGTTTCTCGAATCCTGCTATGCTGATCGAAACTATGCGGCGGAGGGAACGTGAAAAATGTGTGTGTTACCCGCTATACTTTTTTGCCAAGCCCAGGGCCTTCGGTCGAATTTATTCCCCCTCGAAGAGAGAAGTAGAAAGAGATGGCGCAAGGGTGGGGGGTTGAAGGAGAAAGTATGCCGGGCGGAATCTGAGGGAAGGCATCAATTTCCGATTTCCGTGATTCTCGCCCCGGTCTTCAAGCATCCTTGGCGAGGTGGAATTTTGGCCCCCGCCATATCGAACGCAATATCCTCTAGTCAAGCTCGAATAAGAATAATGCCCATTTGTTAGATATATCCTTACGGTATGAGTTTCTTGAGAAACCATAATCAGGCCCCTCAAAATCCTCCTGTCTCTATCTGGCACCTGGCAAAAAATTTGATAGCCTCATTTCGAACTGCTTGACCCACTGTGAACTGATTATGAATTACAACAAAAAACAGGGTTGCCTCCTTTACGTGCATTGCCATCGATTTTCGATCTCCTGTTTGCTTTCTATGCTAAAATTGCATTTGTACCGTCCACTTTTGAGGTTCATGCCGATAGTATCTGTGACTCGTTAGCAATTTGCTGGCCAAATGTTTCAAAGAAGTATTAATCTTGTTATGCTGAAATTGACCGGAACTTATCCTCATATAATTCAGAAATTATTCAAACAACCCGCAATTAAATGTAATGTGAATGGGCACAATGAGTCGAAAAATTAAAGAGGCAAATGGTATATCCAATAAACAACTTCATAAAGCGACCAAATGAACCCAGTTGCACGGCTGAATAACAGTGCGCAACAATTGCTTTGCCACCTCGACCACAAAAATAATAATAATTTGTTTGCGACAAAACCACTTGTTATCATTACAGCGTGCTTTTCATTATTCTCGTATGCGAGTAAACTGCAGTCGGAAATGTATTCATTGAGTCGTGTAACCTAATCATACGCTCCAGCTTTTATTAGTACAATTGCTCTACTCTAGAATACTGATGGAAATACATAGAGGAACACTATATGTATTGTAGAATACGACATATTCGATGAGTATTCAAGTATTAGAAATGCAATGAAATTTAATTAGTTTGCAACCTTACATCATACATTCCTAAGATCCGATTGTATTGAAAATAATTTAGCATTTATTGGTCACCACTGCGTCAGTGGTCTTCAGTTCTGAGCTTACTGGTATCCAGTGATCATTGAAGCTCTAAGACGTCGCATGGGTGCTCGAGCAATAAGGGGCCGGCTCAGAGGTTTAAAAGAGAGTGTCAATCCTTCTGAATTATGTACAAGGCGACGGTTTAGACATTTGTTTCCAGTGGCAACCCTCGTCGCCCTTCAATCACACCCCGCTTCCTTCTACTGACATGTTCGAACCCTCCCGGCCCGATTTAAAGAATTTCCCCGAGCGCACTTCCCTTCCTATTCCAATTGGGAGTTCACGTGGAAATCTATTCCTTTCACTATGTTTACAGGCGTCCACTTCGATACGAGTACCAACAGCTTGGTGAGCGAGATCACAACGGCGATCAAGGTTTACGCGTACGGCGTGGAGAATTTCTTCAACGACTCCAAGAATGCAAATATCAGTCTGAACACACACTTAAGATGTGAGGGGGCAGGCGAGTCCCGCTGGAACACCGGTGATCTCTTTTTCAAGTAATTCAGACGCATCTTACCCTATGTCTCTAATAAAGAACTTTTGAATTACTCAGTACTTTGCTAGACCGCTGAAATTATAATCTAACGAATCTATCAGCCGAGACTAAACAGAATGCGATAAATTCGAAGGAAAAGGGTTAAAGTAATATTAACAAATGCTCTAGTCAATTTAAAACAAGTAAATCTAGCCTTTCGGTTGGCAAAGTATTAAGAAGTCTTGATTCCACACTGCTACACCGCAACACCAAAGAGAAATGGCCCTTTATATCATGCATTATTTGACATAGGTCATATTCTCCACAATTTATCCTCGTTTGAGTAGGTATCCGTTGACTTGGTAGAATGCGAACCAAGAGAAGCGCGTTGTGGAGCCATGTCGTCGTGTCGCTCGTAGAAAAGAAAGATTTGTGGTGCGACCCGGACCGTTGTAAAGCGCCTCTCTCTGTCCAGGTATTTGAAGAACGTGTCGGTGGAAGGCGAGCAGGGCAAGCCGAACGTCGAGTTCACCCAGGATGGCGTCTTGAAGGCAGCTGTGTTGAAAATCATGAATCTTCGTCCTGGCGTCAGCAACCAGCTCACCTGGGAGGAGGTGAGTGACAAAACTGTTCTATTTTCCACGGGAAACATGAGATCGACAGCGTTGCGGTGCTTCGTCGCATGAAAAGGGGATGCTTTCGATCGATTGGGGAGTACTTCAGCCGTTCGGGAGCCAAGTGCTACGAGCACACTTCCTCACTCACACCAATAAATTACTAGTAAGGCTTATCCGCCACCAACTTGTTAGTTACAATGCCCGAAAGTATTATCGTTGTTGTTGTTAAAAACGTGGTCTTCACGGACTTGGAACTCAAAGTATTTGCCTGTGCCGTCGTCACAGTGTACGCGTTGCTTCAGTCAGTATCATTTTCGCGTATAATCGAATCCCATTGGATGGAGCCGCAATGTCCCTCATCGATGGCTGTTGCGGTACATGATAAAACCTTATCGAAGTAAACTACCTTTTTCGAGGAAAATTGGGGCGGAGAAGAACTCTTATCAACATAAAAGAGCGGTTGACTAAAGTTCTTTAATATATAACATCCACATATTACCGTAACTCTCGACAAAAAAGCGGAATCCGTGAAAAATGTCCGACCCGCGAGAAAAGTGGGACCGACTATTCCATCGTGAAAACGAAGACGCCCAAGGGAGGTTCTGTGGAACTACAATTCCAAAGCTTCAATGGAATTCCTTTGCCGAAGCGAAAAAGAGCGTAAGGCAGCATTGAACGTACAGCCTGAAATTCAACTCAAAGTAATGCGAACGTCGACTCGTCCAAAGGTATTAATTCTCTGTCGGAGAACTATCAGATCGTCGTTAAAGTAATTCGCCACTGGTTCTGTGTAAGTGTACACTCGGGCGTGGCATTCAAGAGATTTAGATGTCTTTTAACGCAACAGATGAAAAGCAAGCGAAAGGGGAAACTGGCAAACGAACCTGATGAAAGTAAACCAATGTCAAGTGACAATAAAAACCTGATTAATTTAGACAAATGAAAAGAGAGTATGGCGTAGAATGTAAGAGACACTTTATAACATTAGTTTTACTACAAGATACCCTTTTCTAGTCGCAGAGGCAATTAGTCTGACATCTCAATTTCCCATGGACTCCGTTGGGGAAAAGTGGATGACTTGTGACTTGAACATTATAGAATACTGCAAGGTATAAAAGTGCAATAAAGTCTAATAATCACTCTCAGAATAAATAAAACCTTGTCAGTGCTGACACCCAGTCCAGCCAGTCTCCGAGTGAACAGTAACAACCTACGCGGTAGTATAGTTCCCCGAAGCACACAGAGGGTATCGAGAAAGTAATGCGTCGCCGGCCTCCACTGACTAGGGAAAAAGTATTTCTCCAAGCGCGGGCGATGAAAAACCTGAACAAAGGAGGGCCGAAAGAACCCTGCAATAAAGCGTCGGCCGGTCCCGGAAGAAATAAAGAGCAACCGGAAGTGAGCCAACCAGAGACTCCGACCGAAAAACTTGTCTGGGAGATATAATAAATCTGGATCAAAGCGAACCTGTCAAGCAAAAGAATCTTATATTGAAGCAATAAATATGCTTTTAATAGAGTGTGATATATGTATGTCACATTAAGCTTTGGATGGACCTGCATCAATATATATGTGGAAGAAATGCGTTGAATTTGATCCCGCTAAAGAGCTTATTGGCTTTCGAATTAACTACAAAGGAATTTCGAACTTTCAAATAAATGGAAATAAATGGTCTATCATCAATCAAAAATCCAGGAAGTTATAGGGTTTTACGCGCTCATTCTGTTCGCATATTAATTCCGTAAGAGGAAAATTTAATTACCCAATGATAATCGAATCCGGCGTCTAATCTAAAACGATTTTGAGGGAATAGCACTATACATAGTTTCTCGTGAAGCTACGTAGAAGTGTCACGTGCAGCTTTGTTTTACCAATCAAACTAAACTCACAAACCCAGTGATTTTAAGTGAAGCAATCCTTAGAGAGTAGGCTCTACTAGTCTAACCCATTAGTTATGGGGAGGGTGTGGTCAGATAACCGGGGCGTGACGCGCTCCAGGAAGCTCGGAATTATGACAGGGGAAAAGAACAATGGGATGTTTTCGCAAGATAATCCCCGGTGATAAAAAAAACGAGAGTGGAAAGGCAGAACGAAAGCTCTGCACATGGCAGATCGTGTGTCCGTGTGCTTTATTCACTCCGGAGTAATGTCCTGCTTCGAAACCGACCATGTGTCCGAACGACTAGTTGTTTTCCTTTATTTCGATTGACATGCTCCCATAATTGTTCGTTGACCTAATTTACTTGCGATACTGGCTCCACATCTTATCGTATTTGACTAATTTTCAAACAGAATTTATCAAGGAGAAGATACAATCGTCTCCAATTTTCCTTTCATTTTTTCTTACGTTATCGAAATAACGTAAGATAAATGCTATTAACTAATACCGAATAAACTTCTTTCAAAATAACGTCATGAAGAGTGGAACGCCCGAAATAATTGCTCATGGGGAATTAATCTGCACATTCTATTCAAAAAGTCCGCGGTTTCGCCGAACGATGAATGGGTGGATAATCTCTGAACAAGCTTGATTGTAAAGGTTCCTAGTGATCGGGGAGAGCGCGCGGAAATGGGAAGAGAATAGTAAGCTGATGTGAAATGGGACACGTACACACATAACCTATATCCCATATCACTTGCCGCTGCTAAGGAGTTAATTGAATGTGAACTGCATTATATTTGGATACGCTGAAACTGAGTGCGGGACGTGCCGAACTCTCGCATTCCAGCCTGGCATCCTTCCCTCCCGGAATCAGGAACGAGAGGATGGATTTTCCTGCTCATGTAAAATTCATTTATGAAAAATGGCTCGCCCCTTTCGCCCCGGTGACTGGTGGCAGAGGGCGAGTGGTGCCGGTTGCCACGGACTCCCAGTGCGATTTCTACTCGCTGTGAAGAGAAGTTACGCATGACCTCTACATACTACTCCAACACCTGGCGAGGAGCTTTTCAGAGGGATTTAAGTGGCTCGATATAGAGGTCGCGCCGGGAGTGAACTCGGCAGTAAGCCTTCAACGAGTGTACGCTTCGTTTTACGAGTATCTTTGGAATCAGATAGAAACCGTGCACCGACGGCCGCCTTAGCATTTCGGCGCGGATTTGCTGTGCAAAGCCGCAGAAATGCGGGGGATTCAGGCCTGCCAGCCGAGACTAGCAGCTAACCTGGGAATCGGGTGGTTGCAAGTTGCAATTGCAACACGCAAGCTCCTTTCGCCAAGCTCTGTGTGAAATAGCACGGGCTTTACCAATCTTCCAGAGCCCAGTGCCACTGGCACTTGGTGAGGCTGCCGCCTCATTATAATTTCCAGCGTTCATAAATTGACTCGGTGGCTGCCAGCCCCCGACAAAGGACCGCGATAGCACGCATTTGCAATTTTGGTCGCGCGGAGTTATCAATTTTAGGTAAATGATCGCGCGAGCGCGACTGCCCGGAAGAGCTGTGACGGTGAAACATCAATTAAACACTGAATCCCGCACATGAATGGCAGCACGTTCGAATTGATCCGGGCATTCAAACGCTGAAACGATTAAAAGTGGAACTTGAAATCAATTTTCCCCGATCGCGCGCACACTGGCTGCGTTATCGTCGCAATTGCAGCCGGCGGCGAAATTATTACTCTGCGCCCTAAAACCCAGAGATGTCAGGACTTATATTGGCAGACTTGCTTCTGTGCCGTTAGAGAGCCGTTGTATTTGTTATGGCGCCAGTGAAGAGGGTGGATATTTAGACATTTCAAGACGCCAAGTTCAAACTTCAAACACGCTTTAGTGAGAGCGATGATCAAAGGTGCAATGGTTCGATTTTATCCATGACAGAGATTCCTGGCCATTACTTCTGGCGAGAAAGGTCGTCTTGGTGCTTCTATTTTTCAGCCTCGATAAACTACGTTCGATCACCCATTTCCCGTTCCCGTGCCACGGAAAATGCGCCATTTCCTCGGGCGCGCTTGCATCTTTCAGGGTGATCGTCACTCACCCTATCAACCACTCATCGGATAATCCCAACAGCACTTTAACCTTCAGTATTTAGTGAGATCGGTTTACTCCAACAGCTATATGCTTCCGGAAATTTGATATTCCAGCATAGTAATTAAAGGGGAAGTATTGGTTAGTCGAAGTGTTTCAGATTTCCCAACACTATACTGCAGAACCAATATAATTCTCACGCAAAATCGTAAGGTTCTCTCGTTTACAAAATTAGTCTGTTTAGCGTGTTTTTATTTGGTTACACAACTTTTCTATGTTTAGACTATGCGTATAGGAAGAATGAAAGCTAGGGGGAAATTATTTCCAATCCATTGCGCGTGTTTGTGATGACTAATCTGGAAATGGAGATCACTGGTTAAACAATTACCCCCGACCACTTGGCGAGAATCGATTCGACTTGAACGAATTCCAAGACTAGGATCGACTTCCCTTCAAAGGAAACCATTCGCCTCACAGACGAAAATTCGGAGCTGTTGAAGTGAAGATCGTTTTTCCGATCAACTTAGTAGAGAGTGTTAGTTGAGTGTTCGCGATTGATGAGCACAACCTATCGGTGTTAAATTTCCTGTACAATAATTGAAAAAGCGAGAAGGGCGATCGGGCACTGAGAGTTTCGTCAATAAAAACAGATTGCAGAGGAATGAATATCCCAACGAAGACAAGAAACGCGATTAAATGGTGATTTGAATTTGGGGGTCCCAGCTGCGTATCACTAACTAAAGAATAGTATACAATATCACAGATTTAGTTTGGATTACCTGTTTACAGTGGATAGTCCCCAAGCTAAACAAATGCTTGGTCCCTGAACTCATTATAAAGGCAAACATGATTTTATCGGGAGCGTCGAAGGATTTATCGCACTTATCGATTTGTTATTTTATACCTGCCAATTCGACAGTTTACATTATCAAACGGTAAGCAATGTATAACATTCATCTAATTTTATTGGAGAATCGAATTACCGCAGGGCGCGCAAAGTTTATCTCCATGTAAGATATCGTTGAATGAATTCTGCAAAATCTAAATATAGGCGGCGCAATATTCATACGTGTGCAGCGTTGCGCAAACTGGTGACATCTCGGGCGATTTCTCGCAATTTCCGGTCGACAGAAACTCGGAGCTTCATTTCGGATGTAACCGCATGAAATGGGAAGTCGTTTGCATTTTTAATTTATGTTCTAATTGCGAGAGTGTAATTATGCGCCGGTGGAAGGCCTCTTGAACTAAATAGAAAAAGGACTGGCCGCGTTTCCTCGCTCAATGAAAGGATTTCTCGTTGCTTTCCAATGTTTTGTTTATTCCAAATCCAATTCCAGTCCTCCTTCTCCGATCTTTCTCGCGAGTTAAGTTTTCAATCCAAAATCAAACTTTATGATAGTAACTGACTGGTGAAGTTTGTTTTCAACTTGCAATATGCAACGTGTGAACAATCCAAATCATCTTTGCTAACCTTCGCCCAAAGGATTACAAACGAAGTTCACGAGAGATCGGAATTAAATTTGCCTGATACGTTGAAATCATTAAACCGGCAACCGAGAAGATTCAATATGGCAAAGGGAGTATTAGTTGGCAGCGCAGCATAAGGAAGCCTATCGCGGAAATTGGAATAGGAGAACACGGTAAATAAGCACGAGCCAGTGCGAGCAGCAGCACGATATTAATTGAAGCAACTATTTGAATAGTATTGAAATTGGATAAACAGCGCCAAACTATCTCTAGGTTAAAATTTGCAAACCGCTTAGTGGGTTTACCGAGTACGTGTTTCCATTCACGATATCGGCGTGCAACGAAAGTACATATCACCGCAAGTACAGCCTGTATGACTACAACATTTGCAAGCAAAACCTATTTTGGAGGCGATGGTTTAACAATACAAAGCGCCAAAGCATGCAGTATGCCTTCTGAGTACGTGGGAAGCACTTATCCCCACTTGTAATACCCATCGGAAAAAATGGCTAATTTGTAATTATTGGTAGGCTTTGAGCGTCAGGATACCTTGCACTAACTAATCTACCCGATATCCTTGTGAGCGTATGAAGCTCCTTGGTACACTACTTGCAGTGGGAGGCTTATTAGTGACTTGGATCGGTATATATATATGCCTACGCGATGACTACAGGGAGTGTATGTATCAGCAGATGCATAAAATAGCTAGCACCTGAAAGCCGTACCACGTACCACGACAGTTAATTAGTGAAATCGGTGGAATTCCGTTGCCGCTAATCGATCAGCTAGTAATCCATATGCCGTCCTGGTATTTCCCATTTGATGTCCCGGCGCTTGAAACGTTTTAGCTTCCAAATTCACTCGTAGATTAATTATCCATTATGGTAGGATCTTTGGATAATAGTACAATTAATTTATTGCATTGCTGACTCATTAAAGATACTAACACATTATTTTCAAAAGACTTAGAACCAGAGTACCACTCCGTTTTCATTGTACGTGTTCTTTGAAGGCCGTTGAATTGGCCAATCGTAGAGTAGCAATTGCGATCTCTTTGAACTCCCAATATTGGCGAAGTGTCCAATTAGTGAATATATCCAATTAGCTCATTAGTGGGGCGGGCAGGCCGACGTGTCTAGAGTTGACCCGACGGCATCAGGCTACAATTGATACCTCGGTACCAACAATGGTCGTTGACTCAGGATACAAGAGGCAACGATTTCAGAAGGACCCTCATCATTGCCAGGAGTTTACGGTCGCGTTGGGGTGATCGGCGATAGAAGTCGCGACATTTGGCGTCTCTCCAACGGTGCCAATGTCCGTCATAATCATTAAGGAGGCCGAAGATCTGCACGGTCTTACCATAGCCTGCAAAACTTCCATTACCACGACTTCCTTTAGAATGTTATGAGATTTCCAAATGCGCATGGAATATCTTCCGGATCATAAAATATTGTGGCGACCATTTAAACGCTTTAGATAACGCAATTCACTTTACATTTATGTTATGTTTGCAAGAAAATTGGAATATTGCATTGCGAAGATATCGATAGCAAAGTTTCCACTATATTCGCTTGTAGGAGATTTTTTGAATTCTAACGAGTTGGATAAAGCCAGTTTCAAGAAACAGTGTATGTGTGTGTGTATTGGAGGCAGGGGTTGGTGCACGTTGAATACTCCGTATGAAGAAAGTGGAAAATGGGTAAATTTGACGTCGATAGATTGGCTGTTATCCTTGAATTCTTGAAAACTCATTCCATCGAATTGGTTGCCGGCTAGCAATGACAGCAAATAAACCATCCTATCGGCACGATCACATCGACTTGTAGCACATGTCGGGTAGAATGGCTCAACGACGCTATTCGATATTGAATTCGTGTTATTTTTTTGCTGTCGAACTAAAAATTGGTGCTTCTTTCTTCACTCCATATTGAAAGCCATATTGAACTAAGCACTTCATCATACTTGATGAAAGCTCTGCATTATTCTATGCCAAATTTCTTTCTTTATTTCTTTCTTATATCTACCAGATTTACTGCCACCCAGTCACCAAACGCCGAGCGCTTAGTAATTTAGTAATTTAGTCCGAAATTCCGCACTCGCTAACGAAGAGGCAGATCTGATCTAAATACGAGTTGGAGGACCCGAGTATAGGAGTATGGTCTTGGAAATCGGAAGGTAGTCGTTATGCCTGGATGCGCAATACAGAGCAGTACATATTATATTGTATGTATGTGACTAGGACGTTCATATGCATATAGCAAGTTTCGCGACGACGAACATCCGTCGAGACCGGTGGGTGAGGATTCTCCATCATATTCAGAGTTCAGAGATAATGATGAACTGCCTAACAAGTGAATACAGGCCTTGGTACCGACTGTGCCAAGTTAGTAAATCTCATAAGTAAATGGTTTGCTTCAGGTAACAATTCTATTTCAAGCCAAAGCGTTATCGAGAGTAAAAGTCTTCCAGCCAAGGAAGCTTTCGGTCGGAAGCCCAATTAGTTCAGGTGTTGAGGCGTATGATCGCAGGACGAAAGAGCAAGCTTTCCCACCTTTTCTCTCTGGCAATATTCCCCTCGAGTGAGTTGAGCTAAAAGCCGCTGGGTAGTTTATACGAGTAGAGGAAGATGCGCATCCACTCACTTAGGGTAACTTTATCCTGCTTGCGTAAAAGCGAGAGGACATCGATGAAAGCAGGAGGCAGGTGTGGCTGGCAATCTCCCGAACCACCTCACCCTAAACAGCTCAGCGTTCATTAACGGCGGATGCCAAATTAATAGTCGGGATTGTTCATCATCCCCTGACGAAACCTTCTCGGAGTCTAGGTATATTTGGGGTCGCATTAACATGCGGCGAGAGACCCGAGATACTCGGCAATAACGAAGATCACGATTAAGGGGCGTACATCATTAATTTTTCCCCCATTAAATTGGATGACGTTGGCAGGATCCTGCGTGGCAATGAAGGCACCAGCTCGATTAATCTTGGGGCTATCGCGCGCTACCTTCCGCATGAAGAACTATCCACTGCGCACCACGTGTAATGGAGAGTATCGATTGCCTCCTAGAACGATTTACTGTCCTGCCCGCTTTTTATTCGGAGCTTGATGGCTGCCCCTACGTGTGTACCAGTCGTCGAGTATTGACCCATTAATCAGATGGGTAATTGGGCTTAATAAAATAGTACTTGGAGCCAGATGTGACGACTGATATGAGTTCTGCCGTGATTCAAGTATAACTCGCTGAAGAATTCCATGGTATATGTAGGGAGACCTTATCTCCCCGGATTGCCAACCCGGCAATCTCAGTATCAAATTCTTCATGATAGACACATGGTTAATCGTTTGATGAATGATATTTGAATCGGGTAATACTTGAATCTCTTGGCAAGTATGCCTTGCAAGTATGACTGGAAATCCCCCATGGAATATTGAGAGAATGAAGGCGTTTTCCATAGAATACATTTATAAGACTTCCATGATTCATCCAGTAGCAGTGCTGAAAGTCTGAAACTCGAGTGCAACGAAACCGAGGGATCTTATTTCCTGAAATATTTCCTAATAGTATTATTATACCGGTGAACTTTCTCGACGATGGGAAGGTCCATTGAAGTTCCGCGGAAGTTGACGTGAGCGTCTGCCAGGGGGCAGTTCCTATCCTACCTACGAAGGAAAGCGAGTTCTCTGAACAGTCGCCTGTGTAAACCTTCTTCCTAACCAGT